>CM052552.1:6361671-6376465 GCA_028533065.1 Trachops cirrhosus | reverse complement strand
TTGGGACAGAACCAGAATCAAGGCAAAGGAAAGAAAGGAGCAAAATTTACTATGGAAGTAAAACATGAAAGGGTGATGGGAGCAATGAGGTAAGAAGAAGGAAAAGTATGGTCTGAGTTTTGAAAAAAATGAAAATTTACTGGACCAATGGAAGCAATATTGGAGATAACACAAAGAATGGTCAATAACAATGACAGTTGAATGAAATTTAACAAAGGTGGAATGGGATTAAGACTATTGTAAAAACATGAAAAGTGAATATGAAATGTCTACAGTAAAGAAAAAATGATTTTGAGGGGATGGCAGAAGCAAACTAATAAGACTATGGAGTAAATCCCAGGTTTAGAGAGGGGGAAAAAGAAAGAGAGGAAAAAAGAAAAAAAAAGGAGAGAGAAAGCAATGAGATAAAATTCCTTACTTAAGTGACCAGGGGCTCTCTGAAAGCTAAATGAAGTAAGATAGTGTGAAAGCATTCTATGGGACTTAAAGTACTAAGAAGTATTGAACACACAGGAGTAGTATTTGGAGTAGTATTGCAATAACCATGAGATTTCACACAACTAGCCACTTTTTATAAAAGTGAAAAAGAAATTAGACTTTTATTAGAAGGGGTAAAGAATGTGAGCAGAATTTAGAATGCAGAGCGCTTATGCATGATTAGATGGTGAGATGTAGTGGAAGTAAAGAATAGAAACTTGACATAGTGTGTAAGAGAATAAAGTTAACCACAACAGTAATAAAGCTCAGGAACATGGCAAAATGGATTAAGACCAAGGAAGAGTGCTGTGTGAGTTTTGTAATAATAATAATATGATAAGGAATATACAATCTGAAAAAAAGAATAAAAAGTAAAAGAACAAGAGTAGTATGTCATTGGAATATGAGTGAAGTGAAAGAAGAAAAATTAAAGTGTAATATAAAAGGGGCAATAAACAAAACAAATTAAAAAATAAAATTAATCAAACAAAAATAATTAAACAGAAAGAAGAGAAATAAATAACATGCATGTTTTGAAGGTTATGAAAGTGAAATCTGTGTTAGCTGTTGATGTTCACCTTGTGACATATTTCTGGATCTGTCTCTGGTTTTCCCATGGCTCCAGGTCTTATTTTCTTACCCTTTAAAAATTAAAAGTAAAATAAAATAAAACAAAAGATCCTACTGCTGAGTTAAATCTGGGAAGCTGGTTCTGCTGGTCTTCCTGGATGCTGCAGGCAGAGGGGAACTGGGCTCCATTTATTTCCTTTCCTGTGGTCCTGAGAGGATGGGGGCTCACTCTAGGCTACAATAATCGTAAGTGCCCAATTTTCAGCCTACTCCCTCAGAGCACTGTGTGGTCCTCATTGTCCACTCTGCACATATGTGTCAGGCCAGCACTGAAAATCCACCTCATTTTGTAACCCTTTGATCAATCCCATGGGTGCACTGAGTGGGAGGAAATTGCACAACTCCTCCTCTATTTTTGTTGACCTGGGACCTGCACACCTGTGAAGTCCCTGCAGGGCAGCTCAATTCTCAGTTTGAAAGAAGTCAATCTGATGAGATCCCATTTGTTTATTATTTCCTTTATGTCCCTTGCTTTAGTGGATATATTGGTGAAAATATTGCTGCATGGAACATCTAAGATTTTCCTGCCTATGTTCTCCTCTAGGACTTTTATGGTGTTGTGACTTATATTTAAGTTTTTTAGCCACCTTGAATTTATTTTTGTGTATGGTGTAAGTTGGTGATTGAATTCCATTTTTTTTGGCATGTAACTGTGCAGATCTCCCAACATGATTTGTTGTAGAGTCTATTTTTATTCCTTTTTTTTTGCTTCTGCCCCCTTTGTCAAAAATTAATTGAATGTAGAGACTAGGGCTTATTTCTGGGTTCTTTAAACTTTTCAATTGGTTCATGTATCTGTTATGCCAGCACCATGTTGCTTTGATTACAGTTGCCTTGTAAACTCGTTTGATATGAAGTATTGTGATCCCTCTTACTCTGTTCGAGTTTCTCAAAATTGCTGCTGCTATTTGGGGTCATTTGTGTTTCCATATAAATTTTTGAAATGTTTGTTGTATATCTGTGAAATATGCCATTTGCATTTTATTTTATTTTTTTAAAGATTTTATTTATTTATCTTTAGAGGGGGAAGGGAAGGAGAGGAGAGAAAGGAGAGAAGGAGAGAAATATCAATGTGTGGTTGCCTTTCATGGGTCCCCTGCTGGGAACTGGCCTGCAACCCAGGCATGTGCCCTGACTGGGAATCGAACCACAATGTTTTGGTTCGCAGGCCCACACTCAATCCACTGAGCTACACCAGCTGGGGCAGCCATTTGTACTTTAATAGGGATGGTGTTCAACCTATAAATTGTTTTGGGAAATATGGACATTTTGATTATGTTAATTCTTCCAATTGTGTTTCCATGAACACTGGGTATCATAGGTTCTTTTGAATTGGTGTGTCAGGGTTCTTAGGGTACAATCTCAGCAATGGAATTGCCAGGTCAAAAGTCAGTTCCAATTTTGGTTTTCTGAGGAAATTCTATACTGTATTCCACAATGGCTACACCAGTCTGCATTCCCACCAACAGAATACTAGGGTTTCCTTTTCTCCACAACCTCTCTAACACTTGTTGTTTATTGGTTTGTTCATGATGGCTATTCTGACTGGTGTGAACTGGTATCTCATTCCAGGTTTAATTTGCATCTCTCTGATGGCTAGTGATGCTGAACATCTTTTCATATGTCTCTGACCCTCTGTATCCCCTCATTGGAGAAGTATCTGTTCAACTCCTTTGCCCATTTTTTGATTGGGTTGTTTGTCATACTGAAGTGGAGTCATGTGTGATTTTTATATATATATTTTGGAAATCAAACCCTTGTCCAAGGTATCATTGGCAAATATATTGCCCCATACAATTCATAACAGCACAATTTACAATAGCTAAGTGCTGGAGAGCCTAAGTGTCCTTCAGTAATTGAACGGATCAAAAACTATGGTACATCTACACAATGGAATACTACACCACAGAAAGGAAGAAGGAGCTCCTACCTTTTGCAACAGCATGAATGGATCTGGAGAACATTATTCTAAGTGAAATAAGCCAGGCCATGAAAGACAAATGCCATGTGATCTCACCTGTATGTGGAAGCTAAACCACAAAACAAACAAGTAAGCAAAACATAACTTGAGACATTGAAATTAAGAACAAACTGACAGTAACCAGAAGGGAGGTGGGAGGGGATATTGGCAGGAAAAGGGGGAAGGATTTTCAGGAACATGTATAAAGGACACATGAACAAAACCAATGGTGGGTAGGATCAAGGGTAGGAAGTGGGGATGGCTGGGCTAGTGGGGAGTGGTGGTGGCAAAATGAGGACAACTGTACTTGAACTACAATAAAAAAAAGAAAAAAAGAAGTCTCTCTGGGACTTCCTACCTCTTGGAACCCCTACTATCCCTCTTTGATCAATACATGAGGTTCTCTGAGTGAGAGCAAATCATGCCCCAACTCATTCATCTTCACTGGTCCAACTGCTTCTAATGCTAGGAACCTGTGCACACAAGGTCTCTGTGCAAGCAAGGTTCTTGTGTGCTTGGGGTCCTTGCACAGTGGCTGAGATCCTGTTTTGAGGGAAGTCCCCTTGGATGTGGTCTATTGTGCCTAACAAGCACCCAGCTTTCCACACAGAACAACTCTCTGACTAGTTCAACATTTATCTAAGTCACAACCAGTGGTGGCCCTTCTTCTCTTAGCACCAGGTGTCACCTGTCTCTCCAATTTCACTGGTACTGCGTCAGGTGGGTTACACACCCACTGTGTGTCACTTACTGCCTCTTTATCTACCCAGAAACTTTAAGCATCCAGTTCTCTCCTGATGCAGGTCTGTGACGTCCCAGCTCTGGGATGAGAGGGAGCCACTAAGTTGCAATCACTGACCCGGCTCTTCTCCAATGCTCCTGTGGCAGCCACGCTGTCTGGTGCAAGGACCAGGGTCCTTCCTGTCAGCCTACAAAATCTTACTGTTCATTTTTAAGCATTCTCTGCCAGCCTTGTCTTCCAAACTTCATATCAGCTGGGATTCTGTAGAATGTTCGTTCTGTTCTTTGGAAGATTGGCTAGGTGTCCCAGTTGTGTGCAAAAGCAAGTGGGTTCAGCTCCCACCTACCTCACTGCCATCTTCCTGACCTTGAATATAAACATTTTAATATAATTTACAGATGAATTATTACAATTAAGAATTGTATAATTGAATTCAGCAAGTGTATAAAATATCAATAAAATAAAATAAATAAAAATCAATAGTATCTCTATATTTCATTTATAGCTATATAGAAAATATAACATTAAAAAGATTCCATTCACAATAGCAATATAATAACAACTGCAGGGGAGACAATAATCAAAGCAGGTAAAAATATAATATATGTTCCAAAGAAATAGGGGCCACGGCAAAAAGATGGTACCGTAGGTAAGAGTTACCATGAATGCCAGGATATAGTGAAGTCTGAATGAAGTCTTGATAAAGGTGACATAGGACATAGGTAGTCAAGAAGAAAGGCATCCTAATCACATGGAATGGCTAGCAAAATGGTTCTAAAGTGAGGGCATGAACGACTTTTTTGAGGAACAGCAAAGAGGCCACTGCCTGGCTTGATATTGCTGACACACGTACAATGAAACACATGGTGGGGTATTCACTCTAGTGAAATTGGGAACAACACAAATAACTTGTGGTATACCTGTATCATTTATATAATGCAATATTACATAGCAATGAGAATTCATTTTAGTTCTACTATTGTCTACATAGATATCCCCAATTAAACTGCTAAGTGACATAGTGAGTTTTAAAATATATATGAGTGATTATATAAATGTTACAATTGCATATATGAATAATTTATGGATATAAGTATGTTGCTTATACATAGATGTTTATGTAAAAATTATAAAGCAAGGGCAAGAACATATCACTACAAGTTCAGAAGCTATTTCTTAAGTAAGTAATTTAGAATCAATGAGGATAGAAGAGCCTTACTCCATCTGTAATAATTTATTTATTTTTCAAGAGACTTGAAACAAAAATACTAAAACATTATTATTTTTTAAATCACAGTGGTGGATAGTTGAGTACTTGGTCTATTTGTATTCACTTTATGTGTTTCTGATGTGTTATATGATTTGAAAAAATGCAATTATTCCAAAAGTTATCTGTGTTAGAAATAAACTCTTAGACATCCCGATTGCTACTAATTCTATACTATTTCTATTTTTAATGTCCATCTATTTTACTACATTGTAGGTGATTAAGGAGGTAAGTAATATTGCATCTTTGCAGTTCTCATAATGCCTACTATAGTATCTTACACAAAATAAATATTTGATAAACAAGAAATAATTACTAAAATCACATGTAATTAATATATTTTAACAATCACTTGTGATTTCCCTTACATTTGAGACTGGAATGATTTATTTCCAGTTAGAGAATGGAAGGAAAGTATTTGAAAGTTTGACTCTATATTTATAAATGTTATATTCAGCTCTAGTTAAAAAGAAAGCAAAACAGCTCTGGCTGGTGTAACTCAGTGGGTTGAGTACAGTCTGCAAACCAAAGGGTCACCAGTTTGATTCCCAGTCAGGGCACATGCTTTGGTTGCAGGGCAGATCGCCAGTGAGGGGTGTGTGACAGCCAACCGCACATTGATATTTCTCTCCCTCCCTTTCTCTAAAAATAAATAAATAAAATCTTTAAAAAATAATAAAGCAAAACAAAAACTCAGGTTTCATAAAGGGTTTATAGCCTGTAATGGTTGATACATCGATTTATGAATATATAGAAAGAGGTGTATTTGTTTGTAAACCAAGACCCACTGCTGCAGAATAGATAAGGGAAGAAGGCAGTCTTTCCATGTTAGTATTTTTAAGAGGCAATAATGCAGTAAACTAAAAGGAATGAAAATGTTGTTGGGAGTTTGATAACTTCCTGGACATGTTAGCAGACTTTAATGATAATGAAATTCAACTGTCATCTGCACAAAGAAAGAATGTGCGTTTCTGTGTGCATCTGTAAATTTGATTTCAATAGCTTAGAATGTGGTTAGCCAGATTTTAAAAAAGCTAGTTATGTGGTTTATCCCTATCATAAATCACTGATTTGACAAAAATAAAAGTGCCAATTTAAAATATGTAACATCTGTGCAAAAGCTATTTAATTTGATATAGTCACATTTTTTATATTTTCCTTTATTTCCCTTGCCCAAGAAGATATTTTCAAGTGGGATATCTGAAACTTTATTGCCTAAGATTTTCTCAAGGAATTTTATGGTGTCAAGGCTTATATTTAAGTCTTTCATTAATTTTGAGTTTATACTGGTGTGTGGTATAAGATGGTGGTCTAGTTTCAAATTTTACATGTACCGTCCAGTTCTCCCAACATTTATTGAAGAGACTGTCTTTACTCCATCGTATGCTCTTACCTCCATTGTCAAATATTAATTGACATAAAGACATGGATTTATTTCTAGGCTAGCATTTTTGTTCCATTGATCAATGTGTCTGTTCTTATGCCAGTACCAGACTCTTTTGATTGTGGTGGCCTTGTGGTAATATTTGATATCAGGTAGTGTAATCCTTCTGACTTTCTTCCTCTTTCTCAAGGTTGCTGAGTCTATTCAGGGTCTTTTTCTATTCCATATAAATTTCGGGAGTATTTCCTCTTGATCTGTGAAATATGCGATTGGCACATACAAAGAAGTTATATGACACAACACCAGGAAGACGAACAATCCAATTAAAAAATGAGCAAAGTACCCTAATAGATATTTCTCCAAGAAGGACACACAGATGGTCCACAGACATATGAAAAAATACTCAACATCTCTGACCATCAGAGAGATGAAAATTAAAACTACAGTGAAATATCACCTCACACCTGCCAAAATGGCTATCTTTAATAAATCAACAAAGAATAAGTGCTGGTGAGGATGTAGATAAAAGTAAACCCTAGTGCACTGTTGGTGGAAATACAGACTGCTACGGCCACAGTGGAAAACAGTATGGAAGTTCCTCAAAAATTTGAAAATGGAATGGCCTTTTGACCCATTGATTCCACTGCTAGGAATGTACCTGAAAAATCCTGAAACATCAATTCAGAAGAGTTTATGTACCCCCATATTCACAGCAGTGCTATATACAATGGCCAAGATTTGGAAACAACCAAAGTACCCATTAGTAGGTGAGTGGCTAACAAATGTGGTAAATTTATACAGTGAAATATTATGCAGCAGAAGGAAAGAAGAAATTTCTACCTTTTGTGACAGCATGGATGGAACTGGAAACTATTATGATAAATGAAATAAACCAGTTGGTAAAAGACAAATACCATAAGATCTCACTTATAATAGGAATCTAATGAACTACATAAACTACTGAGCAAAAAAGAACCAGAGGCAAAGTATCATGGAACAGACTGACAGCTGTAAGTGAGAATATACCCTAAATCCTGAAACACAAATTCTGTTGTTATACAAAAATGTCATGGATTTTTTAATATAGTTGTTGTATGACACTATTTTCTCAAGTTCACTTATTAGGTTGAGTAGTTTTTTGGTGGAGACTATAGGGTTTTCTATGTATACTATCATGCCATCTGCAAATAATGACAGTTTTGCATCCTGTTTTTCAATTTGGTGTCTTTTTATTTCTTTTTCTTGTCTGATTTTTTGTTTGGATGATCTATCCATTGTTCACAGTTGTGTGCTAAAATCCTCCAAGATTTTCTTTATGTATTAGTTGTTTCTATGGTAGGTGAATTTATGTTTACAAGGTTTTTATTCACTGTTGGACTACTCATTTAAGTATTATGTGGTGACCTTCTTTGTCTCTTATTATGTACTTTATTTTAAAGTCTTTCTTTTTTCTGATATAAGTATTGCTACCTCAGCTTAATTTTCATGTTCATTTGCTTGGGATACATTTTCTGTATCTTCACTTTCAGCTTGTGTAGATCTTTTGTTTTGAGGTGGATTTCTTGTTGACAACCTATAAGTGGATCATGTTTTCTTATACATTCAGTTACCCTATGTCTTTTCAGTGGGGCATTTAATTCATTTACATTTATGGTTATTATTGATAGGTATTCATTTGTTGCCAATTTTCCCCTTGTACCTGTCTCCTCTCTCTCTCTCCGCCCCCCCTCCTTCATCTTCTTAAAGCAGTCCCTTTAGCATCTGTTGCAATGTTAGTTTGGTGTTTTTTTTTTCTTTCCTGGGAAGCTCTTTATTATGTCTTCCATTTTAAATGAGACCTTTGCTTGGTAGAGTAGTTCTGTTTGTAGGCCTTTGTTTTTCATTACTTGCAATATTTCTTACCATTCACTTCTGGGTTGTAGTGTTTCTATTGTGAAATCAGCTGATAGCATTATTGGATCTCCCTTGTGTGTCACTAGCTGTTTCTCCTCTGCTGCCTTTAAGATTCTCTCTTTGTCTTTAAATTTTGCCATTTTAATTATGATGTGTCATGCAGTTGGCCTCTTTGGGTTCATCTTCATTGAGACCCTCTGTGTTTCCTGAACTTGTGTGGCTTTTACCCTCTCCGGGTTAGGGAAGTTTTCTGTCATTACTTTTTAAAGAGGATTTCTATCCCTTGCTCCTTTTCTTCTACATCCGATATGCCTATGATGCAAATATGGTTACATTTCATGTTGTCTTGCAGTTCCCTTACACTATCTTCCTTCTTTTTTAATGTTTTTGTTGTTGTGATTCAGTCTTTTTTTTTCTACCTTGTTTCTCCACTTGCTGATCTGATCCTTTGCTTCATCTAGACTACTTTTAATTCTTTCTAATGTATTATTCATTTGAGTTATGCCATTTTTCACTTCCTCCTGGTATTTATTTATATTTTCCCTGTCCTTTTTCAGGCTGATGTAGCTCCAACTATGTTTCTTGTAGTTCTTATAAAGTTCTCTGTTGTTCTGAGTTCCTTGAGCATCATTATAACCATTATTTTGAACCCTATGTCTGATTGCTTGCCTCTAAGTTACTTGGCAGTATTTTGTAGATTCCTCCTTTCCTTTCGATTGGGGGTTGTTTCTTTGTCTCTCCATTTTATTTGACTTTTTTGTTTCTGCCTATTAGATTGATCTGTTTTGACTCACTATCTTTATGTGTTGGTCTACTCTGATAGGAGACCTGTGGGACTCAGTGGTGCAGTCTCCTTGATCTCTTGAACTGATGATCTTGGGATGTCCTTTATGCCATTTATGTAGACTCTCTTGTGGTCATTGGGTTTTGGTTGCTGTTTGGTCATTTTTGTTGTGTTCTTCCTTCCAGATGACTGACTGAGAGTCACATCACTCACCATATCTTGTTTGTTGTTGTTCACATATGGACAGTGAAAAGCATCCTCAGTATTTCTTGACTTCAAAAATTCATGTCAGCCGAGATCCCATTGATTATTCAGGTCTCTTGTTGGAAGATCAACTGAAAAACCTTGCTGAGGGCACAAGCCAGTGGGCTCAGCTTCCACCTACTCATGTGCCATCATCTCTCTCTCTCTTTCTCCAATACTTTATTAGTTATAAAATAAATAATTGACACTTGAAATTTTGATTGGAAACTGTCTTTATAGATGGTGAAAAATAGATAAAGGCTATAGGTTAGTTCTCACAAATATATACAGCAATATGAAAAGTTGTTAGTGTCCATAATAGAGCCATTCACTCATTCAATTAAAATATATATATTAAAAATATTTATTTCAAATTATATATAACCATCATATAATGCCTATGAGATAAAAATGAGTGTGAGACAGCTTTTTGTATGCTCTGGAAAATAAGACAATAAAAAAGAAAGAAAAACAAGTTCAAGGTAATCCTTATATCCATGGAGCTTGCTACCTCTAGGGCATAGAGTGTGGAAAATAAATTATGTGTTTCAAAAGATACAGTATTACCAACAATGATAGGCTTTGTAATTGTACTTAAAAGTTAAGAGGTAAGTAGAAAGGAAGGAAATAAAGAAGCAGTATGAATAACAGTGCTGACATGGGAATAGACTCTTCTTATTCAGGTGACCTTTGAATTTCAAGCTAAGAGAATTTGATATTTATCTTGTAAGTATTTTAATAGGGAACAACATGATGAACCAGTGTTTTAGAAATGTAGTCCCATTAGCTACGTAACGTCTGTGTGTATAGCACAACACTCCTGTAGTACACACTGTCTTTGAAGTTGCTACATTGTTTTCTGTACTCCTGTACCAAATTCTTAGACCGAAACTTTTAAAAAATGAACTATTAATAGGGAAAGAATAAATTATGGCATCTCTAATATCATCATCTCAAGTGTTTTATTCCAAGAAAATGGTGTTGGATATGGATGGGGAAGTAGGAAGGACAAAATAATAAGAAAAGCCTGGTAAAGGTGTGAGCTGGGGAATGGAATTTTCATTTTATTGATTTTCTTTTAGATTATCAGAGATCCAGTAAATGTGGCTAAGAAAAACTTTTGTCCAGTACAGTGCATGAATCTTAAGTGAAAGAGTGAAAATTGTACCAGGAGCTGAACATATGTAATTTATTTCCTGTTGCAGAGTAAGGAGGGTGATTTTCTCAGTACTAAGTAGAATGAGAATGCAGTCATATAATGTCCAGTGCTGAGATATATAATAATAGCTTTATTTAAGGAAGAGTGGAGAAGAAAGAGGCATAAAAACAAAGACAAAAACAGCATAGAGCCTTTGAAGGAATTCTTTCCTTTCTCAGATATTTGGAGATAAATATATAAATTTGGTACATATCTTATAAGAAAACAAAAAGGTAGAATACTGATTCAATATCCACTGAAAGAAAACATATTCATGGTTTCTGAAATGTACTAAAAAGCTAAAGAGACAGAACAAACAGAAATTAATAGAAAACTTATTAGGGTAAGAATTGGATGAACCAAAAGGAAACTAAGAAACAAAATTAGTAATAAGATTTGCATTGGGAGTTTTAAAAGTTACAATTGAGTATGTAAAAAATACATCAATTATATTAAGATGCAGTCATTAATAACAAAGATAAATGTATTGTTAGTGATTTGTAAATGTGAAAGGGAAATAACGAGATATAGAATAAGAATAAATGAAAAATACTTGATCACAACTGAAATAATAAAAGAAATACTTTCAAATTAGAAATTCAAAATACCTACAACATTTAATAAAGGTATCAATGTAGAATGATGCTCTTATGCTCTAAACTCTGAGTTCAATGAAAATAAAGGAAAGTAAAACTAATAAAGAACCATTAATTTACACTAAAATAAGTAGATGACCTCAAACATATACTATAAAGAAAGTACATTTTTTAATATATTAAAGTTGTAATAAATTTCAAAAAGGTAGTGGGAATTGAACTTGAAAATAAATTGTAAAAGGATGAATGGTTGATAAGTGAAAAGAATAGAGGCAGTTTAAGTGATCTGAGTTATAGGAACAATGATATTGGGAGATAATGAATGAGAGAATATATGATCAGAATATTGCGTTCACACAATAAAACATCTAAATTTAGAATTTCAGAGACAATGTCATTTTAGAACTTTATTAGGGACACAGTATATACATTGGATTTGGGAAATGTATGCCTAAAATTTTGCAGTGGTTTTTTGAAGATAAAGAATCTAAGAAACATACAGATAAAAGGCAAAGACTCTGCTGGGGTCAAGAATTACAAAACATATGTCAAAGACTTCAAAAAATGTGGGTAATTTAGAGTATATGACAATAATGTGACTACATGGAGGTCGATATAGCCATATTGTATAAAACTCAAAAAAGCAGGCATTTACTTGATGGTGGAAAACTACTGATTTGGAAGTGTTACCATGGAGCACAGCATTGGAGCTAAGACTCTAGAATCTGAAACCAAATTGCATAGGTTCAAATGATGGCATCTTCCCTAGCTATGTAACATTAGACAATGTACAAATACTCTGCATATTGTTTCTTCGTTTCTAATTTGGAGATAGTAATTGCACTCAACTTACAATTTTGATGGTGTTGTATTGGTGTAATTAATTAATTAATTAATTAATGTAAAATATGCTGTTTTAAAGCATGGATGGAGCATTATGCTAAGTGAAATAAGCCAGACAGTGAAAGACAAATACCATATGATCTCACCTTTAACAGGAACCTAATCACCAAAATGAACAAGCAAGCAAAATATAACCAAAGACACTAAAATTGAAAACATGGTGACAGTGACCAGAGGGGAGAGGAGAAGGGATTATAGGGGGAAAGGGTGAAGAGTTTGAAGGAACTATTATAAAGGACACATAGACATAACAAGGAGAGTGTGGAAACGGTGGGGTAGGTGGAGAGGGCTGGAGTGGTGGGGCCAAAAGGCAGAAACTGTACTTGAACAATAGAAAATGTTAAAAGATATGCTGTATCAGTTAAAATCAGGTCCAGTAATATGTAACAGAAAATCTAATGTAAAGAAATATAGTATAGCCTTGTCTGGTGTGTCTCAGTGGATTGAGTGCAGGCCCATGAATCAAAAGGTCACTGGTTCAAGTCCCAGTCAGAGCACATGCTTGGGTTGCAGGCAAGACCCCTGCTGTGGAGTGTATGAGAGGCAACCACACATTGATGTTTCTCTCTCTCTCTTTCTCCCTCCTTCCCCTTCTCTCTAAAAATAAATAAATACATAAATAAATAAATAAATAAATAAAATCTTTAAAAAAGGAAACAGTATAAAGGTTTTTTCCTTAAGATGAAGAACAAGACAGGGATGTCCACATTCACCATTTTTATTCAACATAGTACTGGAAGTCTTAGTCACAGCAATAAGACAAGAAAAACCACTAAAAGACATCCAAATAGGAAAGACAGCAGTTAAACAATCATTATTTGCAGATGAAATGATATTGTACATAGAAAAACCTAAAGACTCCACCAAAAAGCTATTAAGGCTGATAAGTGAATTTGGAAAAGTAGCATGATAGAAAATTAATTTTCAGAAGTTGGTGACATTTCTGTACAACAATAATGAAATCTTGGAAAAATAAAATCAGAAAACAACCCCATTTACTATTTTAACAAAATAAATTAAGGTACCTAGGAATAATTTAACCAAGGGAGTAAAAGACCTGTGCTCAGAAAACTATAGGATACTGAATAAAGAAAATGAGGAAGGTATAAAGAAGTGAAGAATATACCATGTTCATGGATTGTAAGAATTAACATGATTAAAATTGCCATACTACCCAAAGCAATTTATAGATTCAATGCAATCCCTATTGAAATACTAATGGCATATTTCAGGCTCGTCTGGTGTAGCTCAGTGGATTGAGTACCAGCCTGCAAACCAAGGGTTCACTGGTTTAATTCTGAGTCAGGCCACATACCTGGGTTAAGGGCTGGTCCCCTGGCAGTGGACACATGAGAGGCAACCACACATTGATGTTTCACACCTTCTCTTTCTCCTTCCCTTCCCCTCTGTCTAAATATTAATAAATAAAATACAATAAATACCAATGTCATATTTCACAAATCTAGAACCAATATTCCTAAATTTACAGGGAACCAAAAAAAGATCCCAAATAACCATAGCAATCTTAAGAAAGAAGAACAAAGTTGGAGGGATCACAATACATGATATCAAATAATACTACAAAAGTATTGTAATCAAAGCAGCCTGGTTCTGGCATAAGAACAAATGTATAGATCAATGGAACAGAACAGTGATCCCAGAAATCAACCCATGACTATATGGTCAATTAATATTTGACAAAGGAGGCAAGAGCATACAATGGAGTAAAAACAGTCTCTTCAATAAATGGTGTTTGTAAAATTAGACTGGCACATGTAAAAAAATGGAACTAGATCACACAATTGCACCATATACAAGAATGCAGTCAAATTCATAAAAGACAAATGTAAGTGGCACAACTGTAAAACTCTGATAATAAAACAGACAGTGAAATCTCACAGCAAGGAAAATAAAGGAGAGAATAAAGAAATGTGACTACATCAAACTAAAAAGCTTCTGCGTAGCAAACAAAACAATCAACAGAATTAAAAGTGAACTCATTGTATGAGATTATATACAACAATGAAACAACTGCTAAGGGGTTAATTTTCAAAAAAAAATATAAAGAACTTGTACAACACCACACCAGAAAGACAAACAATTTAATTAAAAAAATGGGCAAGACAGCTGAATTGACCCTTCTTCAAAGAGGGTGTACAGATGGCCAATAGACATATGAAAAAATGTTCAACATCACTAATAATCAGAAAGATGCAAATTAAAACCACAATGACATGTAAGCTCACACCTGCCAAAATGGCCACAATCAATAAATGCACAAACAATAAGGGCTGGTGAGGAAGTGTATGGGGAACCTCATGCCCTTTTGGTGAGAGTGAAGACTGGTGCAATCATTGTAGAAAACAGTGTGGAATTCCTTCAAAACTAAAAACAGAACACATCTTGACCCAGCTATCTCAGTTCTGGGAATATATCCTAGGAATCCTGAAACACCAATTTCAAAGAATATATGCACCGTTACGTTCATCGCAGCATTATTTACAATAGCCAATAACTGGAAACAGCCCAAGTGCCCATCAGTAGATGAATGAATTAAAAAAGTGTGGTATATTTACACAATGAAATACTACACAGCCATAAAAGAATGAAATCTTACCTTTTGTGACAGAATGGATGGACCTGGAGATTATTATTCTAAGTGAACTAAGCTAGTCAGTGAAAGACAAATACCATATGATTTTGTTTATATGTGGGAT
>CM052552.1:6342161-6353255 GCA_028533065.1 Trachops cirrhosus | reverse complement strand
GAAAGCATTATGTTAAGTGAAAAAATCCAGGGCCTGAAAGCCAAATACCGTATGATCTCACTTATAATTGGAGCTTAGTCAACAAAACAAACAAGGGGGTAAACTAGAACAAGAGACTTGAAAATGAACAAACTGACAGTGAGCAGAAGGTAGGGGGGAGAGGGATAACTGGTAAAGTAGGGGAAGGGGAAAGCCAGGGAACATGAATAGAGGACTCACAGGCATGGAGAATGAGAGGGTGGTTGACTGTGGATGGGGCAGGGCAGGGGAGAGCAATGGGGAAATAGGCTGGACAACTATATCTGAATAACAATTAAAAAAGAAAAAAGTAAACAGTAACACAAATTAGTGCAGAAATTAATTAAATTGAAAGCAGGAAAAAATACATAAAATCAATAAAACCAAAAGTTTGTTCTTTAATAAAATCAATGAAATCAATAAACCTTAATTATCCTGAGAGTAAATATTGATAAAAATGATCACACTATATATGAAAGAGAAACTATAATTATACATTCTAAGGACACAAGGATAAACCCAAACTGGGAAAGCTTGAGGGTGGGAGGTGGGGATGGGTGAGGCAGAGGCCATGGTGGGGTGAACATGGAGACAACTGTACTTGAACAACAATAAAAAAAAAGAAACACACTTCAATGTCAAGATATCCCAGCTCTAGGAAATTGACTGACCTTCAATTAGTTATATACAGACTGTGCTGACTTGCACTAGCCCCCTCAAAAGAGAATTATCAACCTTCTCTTTGTTATTCTTGTGTTATGTTTTTTCTTCCTCTTCCCTCCTTCTAAAATCCCCTGACCCTTGGCCAGTTGTTAAGGTGGTCTTTGAAATGTTATTGTACCAACTTATCAGTCTACTGTCTTGAATAAACCTACTTTTATTTCACTAACCCTTGTCTCTCAATTATTGCCTTTCAAGTAGCAGACAGCTGAAATGATTTTTTATTACAATGATAAATAACTTTCCAAAAATAAAACACTAAGCTCAGATTATTTCAGTTAAATTTATCAAATATTTAAGAAAGAAACAATTCCAATTCTGTATAATCACTTCCACATAACAGAAAAACAGAACACACATCTTTAATCATAATATGAGGCCAACATTATCTAAACCATCATTATCAAAACCAAAAAAAAGTCATTGAATGAAAAGAAAAGTGTAGACCAATATTTTCATGGACATAGGGACAAAATCATCACCAAAACATTAGCAAATTAAATCGAACAGTATATAAAAATAACTATATAACACAACCAAGTGGGATTTATTCCAGACTACTTTAACATTTGCTAATTAATTAATTAAATAAATAAATGAATAATTAATTGTTAATGATGATGTGAACTTGAAGTTTTCCTTTTTTTATTAATGTATTTTTCTGTTACCATTTATCCCCTTATACCCCTCTCACTCTGAAATCACCACACTGTTGTCCATGTCCATTACTTCCTTTTCCATTTTGTTCAATCCCTTCACCCCTCTCCAAGAGCTGTCAGTCTGCTCTCTCTGAGTCTGTCTTTATTTTGCTTCTTAGTTCAATCTGTTCATTAGATATCACATTTGAGTGAAATGATATGGTCTTTGTCTTTCTCTGACTGCCTTATATCACTTAGCACGATGTTCTACAGGTCCTGAAGAAAGCAGATCTCATGTAGTCTCAGCACATTAATAACATAATAACTATATGTGATGAATGTGCTAATTAGTATTATTGGGGTTATTTCACAATGTATATGTATGCCTAAACATCACATTATACACCTTGAATAAAACAATTTTTATTTGCCAATTATATTACAATGAAACCAGAAAGAAAGTAAATATTCCTTGTACCTCATATTTATTATGGATTCTTCTGTAATAGATTTGGGATTTTGAAAGCCTTAATTTAGGAGTGTATATGATGCAGAATTCAGTTTATGGTAGTTCATTTGTTAATTACCCACCAAAATGTTAAAATTAAGTTAAATTACACATACATATAGAATATTGTTTGAAACAGCTGTCTTTTAAAATATATTATAGGCAATATATAAATAAATATATCACAATTCATCTTTGTTTGCCTCTATTGATAAATATGCTGATAACATTACAATGGGTTTTACTTTACTCATAGATAATATCTTTGACAGAAAATAATAGAAATACTCTTAGATAATAATTGAAATATGTTTACCTTCAAAGACATAAAAATAAAACATAATGAGAGCTATATGTTAGATGTTTATGGATGTTTTCACGGATGTTGGCAATGTTAGTAATATTAATAATTTTATAAAAGTTAACATTTTAAAGCTTTTTTAAAATGTAAAAACAATTTTCCCTGGCTGGTGTGTCTCAGTGGATTAGGTAACAACTTGTAAAGAAAAGGGTTGCTGATTCAATTCCTGATCAAGGCACATGCCTGGGTTGTGGACCATGTCCCCAGTAAGTGTGCATGAGAGACAGTCACACATTGGTGTTTCTCTCCCTCTCTTTCTCTCACCTTTTCCTTCTGACTAAATATAAATAAATTGAAAATATTTTTAAAAACCAAAAACAATTTAATTTACATTAGCACCAAGCATTTACAATTATAATAATAAATATGACCAATTATATACAAGAGCTCTATGTGGATAGCTACAAAACAGTTATGAAAAAAATCACAGATCTAAATAAATGGGGAGATAATTCTGTGTTCATGGATTAGAAAATATAATATTGATTCAAGATGGTGTCAGAGTAGGTAAAAACTATACTCACCTCATCCCACAACAAAACTGGACAACTGACACATAGAGTAATCAACCTGAATAAACAACTGAAGACTAGCTGAAGATAATTATTTTTAATATATTTTATTGATTATGTTATTACAGTTGTCTCAATATTTTTCTCCCCTTTCTTCCCTTCTTCCCTGCATCCCCCTCCCACCATCATTCCCCAACCTTAGCTAATGTCCATGGGTTGTACATATAAGTTCTTTGGCTTCTACATTTCCCACACTATTCTTAACCTCCCCCTGCCTATTTTGTACCTACCATTTATGCTTCTTATTCCTTGTATCTCCCCCCTCAATTCTCCAACCTCATCTTCCCCACTGATAACCCTCCTTGTGACCTCCATTTCTGTGGTTCTGTTCTTGTTCTACTTCTTTGCTTAGTTTGCTTTTGCTTTTCTTTTTATTTTAGATTTGGTTGTTGATAGTTGTGAGTTTGTTGTCATTTTATTGTTCATATTTTTAACTTCTTTTTCTTAGATAAGTCCCTTTAAATTTCATATAATAATGGCTTGGTGATGATGAACTCCTTTAATTTGACCTTATCTGGAAAGCATTTTATCTGCCCTTCCATTCTAAATGATAGTTTTGGTAAATAGAGTAATTGTGGATGTAGGCCCTTGCCTTTCATGACTTGGAATACATTCTAGCCCTTTCTTGCCTGTAAGGTTTCTTTTGAGAAATCAGCTGACAGTCTTATGGGAACTCCTTTGTAGGTAACTGTCTCCTTTTCTCTTGCTGTTTTTAAGATTATCTCCTTATTTTTAGACTGAGTAATATAATTATGCTGCGGCTTGTTGTGTGCTTCCTTGGGTCCAACTTCTTTGGGAGTTCCTGAGCTTCCTGTGCCTCCTGGAAATCTATTTCCTTTGCCTGATTGGAGAAGTTTTCCTTCATTATTTTTTCTCAAGTAAGTTTTCATTTGCTTGCTTTTCCTTGAAGAGAATTCTTATAAGCAAGGATTTACAGAAGAAGCCACCTATAGTCTGGTAGGAAAGGCAGAGGCACTAAAAGAGCTGATCCCATACCCAACAACGGTGGCTGAGATTCTGGAGAAATATCTAAGCTGTGGGAGTAGCGTGAGGTTCTAAATTCCAAGCTGTGCTCTCCAGCCCATATCACCAGATCTAGGAAAAGCAGACCACATAACATCTGGCTTGGAAAATCAGTGAGGATTATATCCCCCAAAGAAAGATGACAGTATGCTAGAGATACAGGTGCCCTATTAAATGGCCAGCACTCAAAATCTCATTCATGACAAGCCACCATGGGCTCTGACAGATGGAATGCAGCTCAGAGAAGACTATAGGTGTGCAAAGAGATACTGAATCATGTAGCTACAGAGAGAGAACTGAAAGAACCACTACCAGTGTCGCTATAGTGAGTCACTGTCCCTCATCACCCACAGGGATCATCTTTCTTGGGTGGAGTACTATCTTCAACACAGCATCAAACTGGGAGAAAGCATTAGGCCCACCTTCCCAACTGTTCATCGCCCAGGCCTGCCAAGCTGACAGACTGCTGAGGAGTCAGCTTCCTGGAACAGTGGTATAGAGATCTGGGCAGACTCAGAGACTGAGTGATGTAGCTCTGGAGCAGGGAAATTTCACCCTCATTCCCCATGACCATGATGGACACTCTCTCCACTAGAGTAATTACACTAGGGTCATGTTCCTTGTTCCCAGTGACCCCATCCTGCCAGAATGTGGGAAAGACTGAATTGTGTGGTTCTAGGGCAGGGTCCACTCTTCTTTGCATGTCTTACTGGTGCAGAGCCCTCTCTTCATATGTCTATATCAAAGTTGGTTTGGGCCTAAAAAACTCTGCTGACTTGACCCTGATGACTCTTTGAGACCCTATCCCATCACAAAGGCTTGGTGACACCCTGCAAATGACAGCTGGCCTTGTCGTACCATGGAACTTTTGCCGATTGGCCTCACACCTAGCACTGATACTGAGTTTGAATTTATATAGACTTGGTAAACACCACTTGCCCCTACCTAGTGGCTCACTAAGAACCTACCTCACATACCATCAGAGGCAATTTGAGTGACTGTGCTTAAGAGTCAGCCAGCAGCCAGAGGTGAATCTCTAGGCACCTTGTGTCTTTTGCTGACCTGATCTTGAGTTTGGAACTGGTGGAAGCTACCCTGGGTGCATGTCTTGACCCTTCTCATGCATACTCAGGCCCAGGAAATTCAGCCACAAACTGTGGATATCTTTGTAGTTTGCAACAGCTTGCCAAGGGCCAGTCACAGACAATGTCTGGCATTTACTGAACCAATGCCAGTGACAAAAGGTTCCAGAACCAACACAGTGGGCTCCAGACAAAATATCAAAGCAGAATCCAATCAGCTCCACAAAGAGCACATTCAAATGGAGACCTCAGCAGGCACAAAAACGTGCTAGGCAAATTCTGCTACATGTGGTCAGCACCTTCACAGCAGCTTGTACACTGTGCTGGGTGTTCATCCTCACATTCAGCTGCTAGTCTGAGGGTCAACTCCATGCACAAACAGGCCAACAGCAATCACAATTAGATTATAAGAGTAAGAGTCGCATGACTCACACAAAGGATATTTCCAGAACACCCAGTTCATGTGATCAGAGAGACTGAGCCACTGGGTCCCACTGTGTCCTATTAGACACCTACCTATACTGGGACATATAGCAAAGCTATCTAATGTACAGAAACAAATACAAAAGGCAGCCAAAATGAGTAGACAAAGATAAGTGCCCCAAGTAAAAGAACATGAGAAATCTCCAGGAAAAAATGAACACAGTAAAACAGAGGCAAGCAATCTACCAGATATAGAGTTGAAAACAATTTTTTTCATGATGCTCAAGGAACTTAGTGAGAGTATCAGGAGCATAAAAATACATATAAACCTTAAGAAAGAGCCATTCAAAAATAAAATATATATAATATCTAAAATTAAGAATACACTAGAAGGAATCAACAGTAGGCTAGATGAAGCTGAGGACTGAATTAGTGATTTGGAAGACAAGGTAGCAGAAAACACCCAAGCAGAGCAGAAAAATTAAAAATGAGTAGTAAACCACCATCTTTACCAATTGTGTGCTGAACTTAGTGATCCACTTTCAAACAGTGGAATAAAGACAATGCAAACATAGTAACTACAGTGGAGAATTATGACTTAACCAAGCTCCCTTGGTTAACACCACCAGTGATAATTCATGTGAATAATCCATCAGGTGATCCCTAAATATGATACAATGAGAGCATTTCACTACTATGATATTTTTCTCAAAATCCATACATCAGCCTAATTATTTTTTTTAAATCAGAATACAGACTAAGGGACATTACACAAAATATCAGTTCTGTTCAAAACTGTCAGGGTTATGAAAAACAAGAAAAGACTGAAGAAACTGTCACAGATCAGAGGAGATTAAGGGTACAAAATAACCAAATGAAATGTGGTACCCTGGAAAATATTTTGGAACAGAAAAAAATATTAGATATGAACAAGGTAAACTGAGTAAACTATTGATTTGGACAATTGTAATGTAACAGTTTCTTAGTTTTCACACATTATGTATATAAGATGTTTTAAAAAGGGGGAATTCTATGAGGACTCGGTGTCTGTAATATTTTTGCATTTTTTCTGTAAGTCAATTTTTTTTATTTATTGTTTCTCAAGTACAGTTGTCCAGCCTTTTCCCCCATTGCTCACCCCTAGCACCTACCCCCACTCCAAACTAAAACACTGAAACATTAATTTAAAAAATATTATTTGCTCAACTACCTCTACACCCCTTCTCCCTCTCTCTTTCTCTCTCACTTTCTAATGCACACATGTGAAACACACATAAATTCTGCTAATTAATTTTCAGTTTAAAATTCTTGACATAATACAAAAATGTATAAAAGTTATAAAATATCAAATTAGCTGTTTATAGTAACTAAAATACAATTGACTGCCTGAATCAATTTTTAAACATTTTAACTGACTTTTTGGTGTAATATAGCACCTTCAATGTTTTTATGAAGATATCTCAGGGAAGAATTTATATGCTTGTGTGCTGGTCAAATACATATTGTATGGTTTTCTTTAAATTATGACAGTTTTCCTGAAGTTATTATTGCAGTAAAAACTAAGAATTAAGGCTTATAAAACTAAGTATAATTATAATTGTTAATTTGGATATTGTGTCATAACTCTGATCAAGATGAATTGCTTAGAGTCTTTATATATTAGTGTGATATTTTATCAGAGTTTACAATAAAAAAGAAAATAGAAAAATACATCTTTGTAGTAAAGGTATTCAAGAAGATGAAATATAAAACAAGCTTTTGGTTTTAGTAAGTATTTGAAGGTACTGAGGATTGAGGACTTGGTTTATTAATGCAGAGGTGTCACAGCTTGATTCTGAAGGAGTGACTTCTGGAAGTAAGAAGTAGAATTTGACATTTATTGAATTGGCCTCCAATGGCATTGTCCATTTTCCTAAAACTGACAGCAAGACGTCTAACAAATGCTCATTGTATTTGAGTTTTGGGGAAGATTTGACACAGTTTACTAGAAGACAGACCACTGACTCCTTCAGTTTGGCTATAAGTAGTCTCAACATGATAACGATCCACACTTCCAGCTTCCCTGTCTGAGATTTGATTTAGTGACCTTGGCAAAGTAAAAGACTATATTTCCATTTAGTAATTCCCACTCAGGTTTCCCAGTCACTTGATTCAAGCTAAATTTAAGTATGCTGAGTATCTATGTACAAAGAGTTGTCCTAGAAGATATGTAGCTGCAGTTGTTACATGACTACATTTTTTTTATCAAGGATCAGATATTTATTATTCAGTTACTTCACACTATACAACAGAATATAAACCTTCTTTATTTTTGATGAGTCATATTGAATCCCATTGATTTAGGTAAATTAAGTCTTATCATTCATTTGTATATAGAAGCAGTGTGCCAAATATTGTGTATATGAACTTTTTATTATCTAAGGCCTACATTTCCATTCCATTTTCCTGTAATGTGTATCCTCATGGAGGGAAGAGGGGGATCATAATTATTTGTGCTTCAGTTTTTTTAAGTGACATTATTGCTCAGTTTCTAGTTTTACAAAGACATTTGCTTTACCAAATAAACCCAATAGTAGTGGTTTTAAGTAGGCATAACTTCAACTTCAGAGAATGTGATCCTTGTTCTGAATTCCATTGACAGTTTCCATGATCAGGAACTCATGCCTTTATTACTGATAGTAATGAAATATTTTCTGAAAAAGAAAGGTTTTGATATCTATCACTTCTGACAACTACCTTAAAATAACTGACATTTAGAAAACACAAAATGGTGATGGAAACCTTGAAATATATTCAACATTTTTCTTTTTTTAATATATTTTATTGATTATGCTATTACAGTTGTCCTATTATCCCCCCTTCATTCCCCTCCACCCTGAACACCCTCTCCCACCCACATCCCCCCCCTTTAGTTCATGTCCATGTGTCATAAGTTCTTTAGCTTCTGCATTTCCCCTACTATTCTTGCCCTGCCCCTATCTTCTACCTACCATCTCTGCTACTTATTCTTTGTACCTTTCCCCCTCTCTCCTCCTCCCACTCCCCTGTTGCTAACCCTCCATGTGATCTCCATTTCTGTGGTTCTGTTCCTGTTCTAGTTGTTTGCTTAGTTTCTTCTTGTTTTTGTTTCAGGTGAGGTTGTTAATAAATATATTCAACATTTTATTGAAATGTTTCCTCAGATAGAAGAGCTCAAACAATCTCTTCATTAAGTTGCATAGTTTCATCTACTTCACCAGCTTTAAGTATTTGAATGTCACTCACTTTTAATAACCATCTCCATCTGCTGTTGCAAATGAGAAAAGTTTTTCTTTTTAAATTTCCAGTTGCCATCATTTTTACTGACGTTCATCTCTGGTTCCTGATATGCAGATTTCTGAATAGAGGATGAGATCTGGTGGTGGGGGGTGGGGCAGGGAAAGACGTGGCAAGATTGGGACTAAATTTTTATTAACCCTACACTGAAGAAGATATTTTATACCAGTCTCATCACTAAGCCTGTTTTTTAAAAGCATGGCAAAGCTAATTGAATATGGAACCATCCAAAGACCTATGTCTTCATTAAATAATGCTTCAATCTGTCAAATGCATAAAACAATCAATAATTGTTGGGTGAGGACATTCCTAATCTGGGCATGGGACTTGAATCAACAACAGATGCATGAAATGACTCACATAATAAAAAAACAGTGTTGTGTGCCAAAATATTTTGGACTTAAAAGCTCAGTAATACTGTCCTATAATTCATTTCTTGTAGGTTCTGTCACTGGTGTCTCCATTCTATTCAATGTTTCTCAAAATTGAGAAAGATTAAATTTTGATGGAAGGAAAAAATATTTGTCTTTCCCTATTTGCCACTGTGTGTGTTCAAATTTGTTTACATACACACACATACTCATTCATGACCTAGATATTAACTCCTTTGTGAATATTTGAGATTGCTAATAGTACGTACTATTTTTAACTCAAAATAATTTTTAGTATTCAAAGATTGAGCTCAATTTAATGAAAGTCTGTATGATTTACATACTAAATATCTTTTCTATGCACATCTACCCTGCTTTTCCTACTCTAGATGTCACCACTAATTTTAAAAAATAATTTTCATGACAGCCAATACCCCCAATTAAATATACATAAGTAGAGTTACTAATCTAAATCTGATCATAATTTGTAGTTCATCCTTACTAAGATAAAAGGCATGATTAAGAACTGAACAGCACAAGTCAAGATTTTGAATGAATGGTAAGTTTTGTTAAGGATGGAAAAGCAGAAGAGGTTTTGGACATGAGGATTTATGAGGATCATATAGATGAATTATGATTCTTAGGACCATACATAGAAAGTAGTGGCGATGAAAATTCTAAGCATTCCAAAGGCACATCACAATTTCATCTTAAAAGAGATCTTTAAAAAATATATTTTATTGATTATACTATTATAGTTTTCCCATTTTTCTGCCCTTAATTCCCCTCCACCCTGCCCCCCCTGCCTCCAGCATTCCTCACCCTTAGTTCATGTCCAAGGGTAGTACATATAAGTTCTTTGATTTCTCCATTTTCATACTATTCTTAACCTCCCCCTGTCTATTTTGTGCCTACCAATTATGCATCTTATTCCCTATATATGTCCTCCATTCTCCCCCATCCCTGTCCAAGCTGATAACCTTCCATGTGATCTTCATTTCTGAGTATGTTCCTGTTCTAGCTTTTGCTTAGTTTGTTTTTGTTTGTTTGTTTTTTCTTAGGTTCAGTTGTTAATAGTTGTGAGTTTGTTGTAATTTTACTGTTCATAATCTTGATTTTCTTCTTTTTCTTAAATAAATCCCTTTAACATTTCATATAATAAAGGCTCGGTAAGGATGAACTCCTTCAACTTTACCTTATCTGGGGAAGACTTTATTTGCCCTTCCATTCTAAATGATAGCTTTGCTGGAGAGACTAATCCAGGTTGTAGGTCCTTTCTTTTCATGACTTTGGATACTTCTTTCCAGCCCCTTCTTGCCTGCAAGGTTTCTTTTGAGAAATCAGCTTATAGTCTTATGGAAACTCCTTTGTAGGTAACTGTCCCTTTTTCTCTTGCTGCTTCTATGATTCTCTCCTTATCTTTTATCTTGGTTAATTTAATTATGATGTGTCTTGATCTGTTTCTCCTTGGATCCCACATCTTTGGGACTCTCTGAGCTCCCTGGACTTGCTTATCTCGTTCCTTTGCCAGATGGGGGCATTTTCCTTCATTATTTTTTCAAATAAGATTTCAATTTCTTTTTCTTCCTCTTCTTCCAGTGCCCCTATGATTTGGATGTTGAAACGTTTAAAGCTGTCCCAGAATTTTCTAAGTCCCTCCTCATATTTTTTGAATTATTGTTTTTTCATTGTTCTTTATTGTTCTGGTTGAATGTTTATTTCTTCTTTCTGTTCCAAATTTTTGATTTAAGTCCTGATTTTTTTCTCTTCACTGCCTGTTCCTTGCAGATTTTTCTTGATTTCACTTTGTATAGCCTTCACTTCTTCCTCTATTTTCCATCTTCACTTAATCATTTCTGTGAGCATCCTGATTACCAGTGTTCTTAACTCTGCATCTGATAAGTTGACTATCTCCTCACTCCTTTACTCTTTTTCTGGAGTTTTTATCTGTTCTTTCATTTGGAGCATATTTTTTTTTGTCTCAGCACACATGTTAAATTGTAAGGAGTGGAGCCTTGGGTATTCTTCAGGGCAGGAAAACTCACTTTGCTGAATTGTGTCTC
>CM052552.1:6326145-6341661 GCA_028533065.1 Trachops cirrhosus | reverse complement strand
ATAAAACAAAAATCCCTGAACATACAGAAAAAAGAAACAGTAATAAAAAAATGCAAGTTCTGATGAAAAGCAAAGTGAAGTTTTTTCAGCTGTTGGTGTTCTCCTTCTGACTTCTTTCTGGATCTGCCTCTGATTTTCTCTCAGATACAGGTCTTACTGTCTCACCCTTGAAAAAAAAAAAAAGCTTCCTGCTCATCGTTATGCCTGCCCAACCAGTTTTGGAGATCTCTACAGTCCTTGCCAGCAAAGTGGGGCTGGGCTACATTTTTTCCTTTCCTGTGGTTCTGCAAGGATATGAGCTCAATCTGGGCTGCAATAATCACATGTGCCCATTTTCCAGACCATGCTCTCAGAGCAAAATATATAAGGAACATATGTGACTCTACTCCAATTAAAACAATCTAATTAAAAAATGGGCAAAGGACCTAAACAGATACTTCTCAAAAGAGGACATATAGACAGCCCATAGACATGTGGGGAAACCCTCAACATCACTAACCATTAGAGAGATGAAAATTAAAACCACAATGAGATACCACTTCACACCAGTCAGAATGGCCATCATAAACAAATCAACAAACAAGTGCAGGCAAGGTTGTGGAAAAAATGGAACCCTAGTACACTGTTGGTGAGAATGCAGACTATTGCAGCCACTGTGGAAGACAGTTTGGAATTTCCTCAGAAAACTAAAAATGGAACTGCCTTTTGGCCCAGCAATTCCACTGCTGGGATTATATCCTAATAATCCTGAAACAACAGTCCAAAAGAACCTACGCATCCCAATGTTCATAGCAGCACAATTTACAATAGCCAAGTGCTGGAAGCAACCTAAGTGCCCATTAGTAAATAAGTGGGTCAAAAAACTGTGGTATATTTATACAATGAGGTAATACACAGCAGAAAGAAGGAAATCCTACCTTTGGAGACAGCATGAATGAAAAATGGAGAGTATTATGCTAAGTGAAATAAACCACACATCAAAAGACAAATACCATATAATCTAACTTGTAACAGGAACCTAATGAACAAAACAAACAAACAAACAAGAAAAGTAGAAACAGAGGCATGGAATCAAGGAACAAACTGACAATGATCAGAATGTAATGGGGAGGGGATAAGGAAGGAAAGAAGGGGAAGGCCATAGTTAAAAAACAAATATAAATAAGCCTTGGGCATGGACAAAAGTGTGGGGATTGACTGTGAGAGGGTGGGTGGGCAGGGTAGGGCAGAGCAATGGGAGAAAATTGGCACAACTGTAATAGAATGAAAAGGAAAGGAAAGGAAAAAGAAAATAGATATCAACCATTGTAACAATGTGCATGAATCTTACAACATAATATTAAGCTATTCACAAAACAGTATATATAACATAAGCCCATGTGTATACCATTTAAGTTCAGATAAACTGGTCTACCAATATGCTGTTAAAAATGGCATTTGTGCCTAGAAGATAGCTTATGGGGCTTTATGTTTTTTTTTAATTTAAGCATTTGTCATATGGTTTTCAAGATTCTGTAAATTCATTGAGCTTTACAATTATGATATATACACTTTTCCTATGTATGTTTATGTTGTTTTTAAACATTGTTTAGTGGTTCAATGAAGCCCATCCAAGGAAGTTAGATTTAAGGAGAGAACAGAAAGATGAATTATTTTTTTGAAGAAACTATTGCATAGTAAACACCATGCATGGATTCCTTGGGGTAAAAAAAAAAAATGATCTTTTGGAGAAAATGAAAGAAGACCACTCTAGCAGGAATTTCAAGATTGAAATAGGCAATGACATGTAATGAGCCTGGTGTACAGCTCTGAAGACCATGTTAAGGAGTATAAAATTTATCTAATTGGAAGCTGTAGAAGAACCTTCATCAGGGACATGCTATATGAGGTATGTCCCAGAAGTATTCAGCCATTTAATGTGAAAAATAAAGACATTTATTGAAGAAGATATAAGAATAATAGAATAATAAAAATAAAAAATAATAAAAGGATAAAAGAAACATTGTACATAGGACAATGATGCCTCAGTCTCCTACAAAGTGGCACCTCAGGAAAGCACACAGTGCTCTCAATTGCTATCAGCTGACCTATTGTTATTTTAGTGGATCTCATTGATAGTCTAAAATCTATTACCTTTCAAAGGTGATTTTAGTTTTGAGAAAAGCCAGAATTTACAGGGCTCCAAATCTGGACTGTAGGGGGCCTGAGTCACCAGGATAATTTGATGTTTCACAAAAAAAAAAAAAATCTCTGCACAAGATGTGATGCATAAGTGAGCACATTGTTGTGGTGATGCTGCCAATCACCAGTTGCCCATAGCTGCAGACTTCTGAAACATCAAAAAAGTACTGCAGAGGAATGTTCAAGCTTAACACAAAATTTGATACAGATTTGTTGCTCTACTCACCCATTTTGAATGTGGTTGCCACACAGTACATATGCTCACTCAATGGCATCCACCACCCCCACTGACTAGTGCAGTGAAGACATCATTGTCCACACATGTGTATTCTAGTACATTCTCCTTGGCTGTTAGATTGATGTCGTGCAAACCATTCTCATTAATGGACTTATCAAAAGTCTATCAATGGCTGGACTTTTTCCAGACAGACCTTATATTCTAATTTACTGAAATCTTTTAGCAAATCCGTGTTATGAAAAAATTGTATTGGAGTGTAGCAAAACTGAGCTTTATGAAACAGATTAGGGGTTTACATAACAAATAAAAGTGGCTTGCATCAAGTTTGGAACAGTGGAATTCAAAAATAAGTGGACATATTGAAGAAATATTTCAGAGGTAGAATTAGCAGCAATTGGTGAATGACTGGTTGAGGGAAGTTAAGTTAAGATACTTGTCTTTTGGCTCAAAAGGATTTGACTTGTTTACCTGGATTATGCCGTAGATATAGAGAAGAATTAAGAAAATGTACATTTGGGGAGAACACAAAATTAATTTTAAATATATTTAATATAAGTGAATTTATATAATGTACAATAATGTATATATTAATTTTAGATTTATATTTAATTTTAATTGTGTGAAAAACATAGAATGCACCATCTTAACCATTTTTAACTGTACAGTTCAGCAGTGTTCAGTGTATTCACATTTCAATGCAACAGATTTCCAGAACTCTCTCATCTTACAGAACTGAAACTACATCCATTTAACAACTCTTTATTGCTCCTTCTATCTAGCTCCTCGTAGCCATCATTCCACTTCCTCTCTCTGTGAATTTGACCACTTCAGATATTTTATATAAGAGGAATAATACAGTATTTGTTTTTGTGTGTCTGGATCATTTCACTAAACATAATGTCTGCAAAATCGATACATATTATAGCATCTGACCAGATATCTCACCTCTGCAAGGCTGAAAAATACTCTATTATATGCATATACCACATTTAGTTACTTATTCATTTATGAATGGACATTTGGGTTGCTTAAATTCAGATATTTTAAGGTTGAAAATGTGTTGATACTTTCAAATAGAAATATTAAAAAGACAACTGTGTATTGAAAGGAAGAGGTTTCAATTCAAATTATTAAGTGAATGACAAAGAGTAAGGCAAATCCATACATTAGCTGCTCAATTAGCTCTTTATTTATTCAGTGTTCTGTAGTTTTCTGAGTACAGGTCTTTTACCTCCTTGGTTAAATTTATTCCTAGGTACATTATTTTTCTTGTTGCTATAGTAAATGGGACTTCTCTTAGTTTCTTGTTCTGATAATTCATTGATGGTATACAAAAATGTCATCATTTTCTCAATATTGAGTTTTTATCCTGATATTTTATCAAATTCACTGATTAGGTCGAGTAGTTTTTTGGTGGAGACTATAGAATTTTCTCCATACACTATCATATGATCTGCAGATGACAGTTTTACTTCCTCCTTTCCAATTTGGATGGCTTTTATTTATTTTTCTTGCCTGATTGCTGTGGCTAGAACTTCCAGTACTCCGTTGAATAATAGTGGTTATAAAAGACAACATCATCTTGTTCCTGATCTTAAGGGAAAGCATGGATTGGAAGAATTGACATCATTAAAATGTCCATGCTAACCAAAACAATCTATAGAGTCAACACAATTCTTATTAAATTACCAATGGCATATTTAACAGACTTAGAACAAGTATTTCAAAAAATTTATATGTAACCAAAAAATGACCCTGAGTAGATCAGCAGTCTTAGGAAGGAGGAACACAGTAGGAGGCATTACAAATGCAATATCAGACTATACTAGAAGACCACAGTAATCAAAACAGTCTGATACTGGCATAACAATAGACAAATAGATCAGTAGAACAGAATAGAGAACCCACAAATAAACCCAAGTCTCTATAGTTAATTTATATTTGACAAAGGGGGCATGCCCATAAAATGGAGTAAAGCTAGTCTATTCAATAAATAGTGTTGGGAGAACTGGATTGGTACTGGATTGAAACCAAACCATCAACTTACACTATACACCAGAATAAAGCCAAAATGGATGAAATATTTAAATGTAAGTTGTGACACCATAAAAATCCAAGATGAAAACAGAGGCAGGGAAATTTCAGATACCTCATGTAGCAATGCACTTGCCAATATATCTCCTAGGACAAGGGAAATAAAGGAAAAAAATAAGTAAGTGAGACAATATCAAACTAAAATGTCTCTGCACAGCTAAAGAAACCATAATCAAAATGAAAAGATAACCTATTATATGGGACAACATATTCTCCAATTACATCAGACAAGGGTTTGATCTCCAAAATACATAAAGAACCTATACAACTCAAAGCCAGGAAGATAAATAACCCCCTCAAAAAATGGGCAAGGGAACTGAACAGACACTTCTCCAAGGAAGACATACTAAGAGCCCATAGACATATGGACAGATGTTCAACATCAATGTCCATCATAGCTGTAAATTAAAACCACAGTGCAATACCACTTCACACCTGTCAGAATGGCCATCATTAGTAAATCAACAAACAACAAGTGCTGGCAAAGATGTGGAGAAAAGGGAACCCTAGTATACTGTTGGTGAGAATGCAAACTGGCGCAGCCACTGTGGAAAACAGAATAGAATTTCCTTTAAAATGCAAATGTAATTCCCTTCTGGCAGAAAAATTATGCTGCTGGGAATATACCTTAAGTACACCGAGTCACCAATTCAAGAGAACTTACAAAGTCCTATGTTCATAGCAGCGATATTTACAATAGTCAAGTACTGGAAACAGCCTACGTGTGCATCAGCAAATGAGGGGATCAAAAAACTAAGGTGTATTTACACAATGAAATACTACACTGAAGAAAGAAAGAAGGAACTCCTACCTTTTGTGACAGCATAGGTCGAACTGGAAAGTCCTAAGGTAAGTGAAATAAGCCAGGTGGTGAAAAACAAATACCATATGATCTCACCTGTAAGAGGGATCTAATGAAGAAAATAAACTAGCAAACAAAATAGAACCACAGGCATGGAAGCATGGAACAGACTGAAAGTGACCAGAAGGAAAGGGGATAATGGTGGAAAGAGGAGGAAGGGACTAGAAAAAGAACATATGTGAATGACCCATGGACAAAGACAGTAATGTGGGAATTGACTGTGTGGGGGTCTGTTCTGAGCAGAGGAGGAAAAAGTGGTAAAAATTGGGACAACTTCAATAGAATAACAATAAAAACTATAAAACCCCAGAGAGTAGCTGTTCAGCTACTTTGACAATTAGCTCTCTTGTCATTAGATATCTTCAGATAAATCTACTTCTTCCAATATAATTATATAGGTGAAAGTGGCATGCATAGTTGACCTGTATAGAAATAAATCATGCTAAAGCAACATTCTATGGCAGTTAGAAATTACCTGCTTCTGTTTCATGGGTTATGGGCATCTTGACTACAGTAGTTATTCATATAGGCTTTAAATATTTCTTAGAAAAGTTCCTAAATTTGAGATTTTATGAATGGCCCAAAGAGAATTAAGAATGAATTAACCTACAAAATGATATAGGATAATGATAGAAAAGTTCTAAATGGTATACAATAATTAACACACATCTTGTATTTAACCATTGTGTCTGCATGTATAATTATTTATCATATATTTTACTATCATATATCACATGTATGCATATTATTTCTATATTAAAAAGAATGATAACTATCTTTTAATTGTACAGAAAATTGTAACTGATAATGTTACATAGAAAGTCTTCACAACAAGAGTGGGTGGAATGTTACAAAAATAATTTGATGCATAAAGGCAAATATATAGAAATAACCCACAATAGCAAGAAGTTTGCAAAGAAGAGAAAAAGACAAAATAGCAATAGAAGATGGCAATCAGGGGTGAAAGGAATCATGTTTCTGCATCAAGAATATTGGAAGATGTTTATAGAATGGACTAATCTACCAAGAATTATTTGATTGCTAGCAAGATAATTCATTAGTCAATGTTTTATAACCACATGGAACAAGCTATGTTTCATTCTATAGTTGATTTACTGCAATTCTAAATCAATTCATGGCCATCAAGAAAAATGTGCTCTGAACTGAAAGTCCAAACTAGATGAAATTTGAGACCTAGAGATTCTTTTAGAAAGCCAAGTTCCTTAATAGAGTCAACAGAATTTTCAAAAAATTTTGGCACATGTGGACTAAGAAACCAAAATAAATGTTTTTGTTGTTGTTGTGTTTTATTTTTACCTCTGTCTGGAGGAAGGAATGTATCAAATTCCAGAGTTTTTATTAAAGACTGATAAAACTGAAAGAGTTTTGGAGGTTATTCTAAAATTAAAAACTTAAGTTTTTTGAGTTAAATTGCATAAAAGTCATTTCAAATATTTTCTATCACATCCATTCCTAAAGTTGGAATCTGACATTGCATTGGGATGGAGGGATGATAAAATACTACTACTGAGGGTGAAAATCTGAGGAAACTATTTAACATTTTTTATTATATTTGCACTAATTTAAAAGGTTGACATTAATTTTCCAAATAGTAAGTCAACATTTCTCAATGTTGTAATTTTTATTAATGAGAGTATCATCCATGATTCTCTTCCTCTTAATTCATATTAAATACATGGAGGGTTTTTTACAGGGCAATATTTATTATTTACTATTTTTGCCAAGAACCCTCACGAAAAAATTAGTAGAAAAATCCACTTTTTAAGAAAGGAAATAGCATAATCTCCAAGATAGTTATTACTGCTGCATCTGAACTAAACTGAAAATACATGCAATTGCAGTTTATAGTCAAATATTGTTTCAGTATGCATTCTTCTATGTTATGTGATTTAGAAATGGAAATATAACATGAATTTTGTTGCAAGAAGTTATGACTGTGATGACATGATGCCAAACACCTGGATAAAATGGAACAATTTCATCAATTGACTGGCTATATTGCAATATCCATATATTGGTTGCTGGATAGATAGAGCATTAATGTGATAATAGAAAATTGAGTAAAGGATGTATATTTTCTTAATTAAAAATTAATTCTACAAAATAGAGATGATGTATTTTAGAATTGTACATTTGAAACCTATATGACTTTTTAAAACAATGTCACCCCAATAAATTCAATGATTTTTAATTATCTCTGAAGTAATATAATGTTAATAATTCATATCAAATACTAATTCAATTCAAAAGGTTTTTATAAAGCCTCTGGTATGTATTTAACACTATACTAAGCATCATGATAAATCCAGAGCATAAAAATATTAATACTAATTGAGCACTATTCTGACTACTCTTTGCAAGGACTTGTGCAAATCTTATTACATTAATTATCTTATTTTATTTTCATAGAAACTATATAATCTAGGACCAATTTTTATCTTGATTTTAAAGATTAAAAACCTGAAGCATAGGAAATTAACTTTTTATAAGCTCATACAACAAGTAAGTAGCAGAGACTGAATTCAAACTCTGTCAGTCTGACTTTTGAGCTTGAGTTATAATTTACTATATTATTTTACCTCCAGTCTTAAAGGCAATATGATCAGAGAAATGGGACTAAAAACCCACCTAAGAGAAAATAATTAAGTAGCAAATCATGAAGAACAGATAGATATTATTTTGAGATATTAGAAATATACCCCATTTCTAACTTTTATAGAAATGAATGCCTTCAGTGAGTCATTGGCCCTCTCAAAATTACTTTTGTGGCCTGTTTTGATTTATTGGTAAGAACTATCATGCTCGGTGATTTTAAGAGTGGTGACAGAATGGACTAGGATGAAATTATCTTATTGCTTGTATTTTGTTTTTTGTCTCTCCCTCTGATCACATGTAATGCAAAGGTGGCTTCTTTCTGATGACCTACTTCCTCTTCTGATACCCACAAGCCAGTGATAAACTTGGATTTAAAATGTATTATCTTGCTCCACATTTACAGACAATCAGTTTCCAAATACCAATGCATTATTTTTCCTTTTATGTCTATTGTTTACTTTGTGTTCCTACTATCACAACATTGATGTGGTTCCATTTATATTACTAGATCTTTTAATGTTCCTTAAAAAATAATCCTCCTTATAGCCTATATCTTCCCTTCTTCTCCAATCTTATCTACACCCTGCTGATGATCATTTCTAAAACACTCCTCTTGCTGTGCTATTTTCAAACATGTACTTTTTCTGTGGATAGTGATATTTACAGCATTAAAATTTTAAATTCTAGAAATTCAGTTAAGGAATTCTCTCACTCTCTCTCTCATACACACACATATGCAAACACTCTGGCATAAATTGTTGCATTACTGTGTCTGTGATAAAATTATTTTCCACTTTAATGATAGGATCTCCTATAATACTATTTCTCTAATATCACATCCCTCTCAAAGACAAAAATTTCAGCAGTCACACAAGTCAGGATTTATGAAGATGGAAATGCTACCTTCTCCATGACCAACCCAACACTACAGTTTTTAGTTCCCTATTTTGAACCCCTACTGTGTTTCCTGTTTTTTAAAAATGTCATAGATGACACTTCCCCTTCTTTCAAGGAACATGTATGAAGGACCCATGGACAAAGACAACACAAGGTGGATTGAATGTGGGAGGTGGGGGTGGGTAAAGGAGGGGAGAGTAATGGGGGAAAATGGGGACAACTATAATTGCACAACAATAAAAAAATGTTAAGAGGACAGTTCACATGTTAAGTGTTCTTACCATGAGATAAGCAAACAAACCAAACCAGCAAGAACACAATGAAATTTTTGTAGATTCTAGATATGTTTATACTTTGATGGTGGTGATATCATGGGTGTATGCCTATGTCAAAACATATCAAAATATATATATTAAATATGTGCAATTTTTGTATATAAACTATACCTCAATAAAGATTTAAAAAGTCAGAAAAAATAGGATCACATGGTTAGGTTGGAATTTAAAAATCATCTATTTTTTTTCCTATGGAACTTTTAACCTTTGCTACAGCATGGATAGACCTGGAGAACATTATGCTAAGTGAAATAAGCCAGTCAGAGAAAGACAGATACCAAATACCATGCAATTTCATTTAAATGTGAAATCTAATGAACAAACTGAACTAACAAGCAAAATAGAGACTCATAGATAGAGAGTAGTACAACTACACAGGGGTTGGGGAGAAGAGATCTAGCAAAAAGGAAAAAGACTCATGGATATGGACAAAAGTGTGGTGATTATGGTGGTGAGGGCTGTACAAGGGGGATGAATGGCAATGGAAAAATAAAGCAAATGAAATTCCAAAAAAGTCATCTAGTCTAACAATCCATTTAGTTATGTGACTTCTATAGCATCCTTAAAAGTACTCATTCATCTTTATTAGAATACTCTCAGTCAAAGGAAACACCACTTTGTGAGGTGCTGAATTTTATTTTAGAATAACACAAGAGAATTATTTTCCATATTAAGTAAAAATAAACATCTCTGATAATTTTATCCACAATCCTTTGTCTATTTTTTTGTTACCAATCATAAAAAATAAAATCCAGAAGATGACAGATACTATGGTTATAACAGAAATAATGAGTGTAAGACAGAAGTTAGCCTGTGGTAGGAGATGAAGTAAAATCAGAGACAGGCATAAGCTGAATCAGTAAGTAGGACAATTTGCTAGTACACAAATCAATGGATTCTCATTTCTCATTTCTGAGTGGATGATTTCTAAATGAATGACCCTCATGGCTACTGTTGGCTCACAGATCTGATTTCACACAAGGAGACTACTGTTGTAGCTTGAATAGCATTCCCATCTTTACGAAGCCTGACCAGTATGACTGCTGAGATTTCTGTTGTTATTAAAGAAATAAACAATGAAATAATATGTCTTCCTACTTTTTCTGTGTATACATACAATAAACACCTGCCCAGTTACATAATCTGAATGTCTAACTGTCTGTTAGCCATTTGAAATTAAATAATAAGGTCAACAGGCATGGTGATGACATAGGTGGGAGCTGAGCCCACATGCTCAGGCACCTAACTGGGACACCTAACTGATTTTCTGAAGAACAGAGTGAACAGACAAAAGAATCCCAGCTGATATGATGTTTGGAAGACAAAGAGTGCAGAAGACACTTAAAAATGGGCATTAAGGTATTTTGTAGGCTGACAGGGAAGGTCCCCAGGCCTTGCAGCTGAGACCATGGCTGCTATGAGGGAATTGGAGGAGATATGGATCAGGGATAGCAGCTTAGCAGCTCCATCCCCTCTGAGAGTGAGGAAGTCTCAGAACAGTGCCACCTGGCCATTTAAAGTCACTGGAGGGATAAAAAGGCCATTAGTAACATAAAACCTGCAGTGTACCCTGGCTGGGGCAGTGGTCACTGGCTGGGACAGTGCCAGAGAAATTGGGGAACCTGGTGAAACCTGGAGCTGGGAGAAGAGAGGGACCTTGACTGGCCCTGACCAAGATAGACTCTGGACTGGTCAGAGAGGTGATCTGCATGCAAAGTCGTGTGCTTGTTAGGAGTGGTAGGCAGCACCCAAGGGGACTTTTCTCTAAAGATGATCACAGCTGCTGTGCAGGGGCCTCAGGTACACAGGGACCTCATGCATGCAACAACCAAGCCAGTGAAGAGGGAGGATTGGGGGCACAATTTACTTCCACTCAGGGTGCCGCACAGATTGATCAAAGTGGGGCAGCACGGGCTCAGAGAAGCAGCGATCCCCAGAAAAACTTTGTTCAATAGGGAACCTGAGTCATCCAGCAGGGAACTCACATCCTGCAGTGGCCATGCCAACAAAGGGTGGAACACAATTTGTTCCCACTGAGTGCACTTCACAGACCAATCAAAAGGTGACAAAATGAGGTGGATTATTACCAAGGGTGTAGCACAAATGCACAGAGTATAGAGTGCAAGCATATAGTGCTCTAAGGGCATGGGTTGGAACCTGGGCACCTGTGAATATTGCAGCAAAGACTGAGACCTCTCCTCTTGGAATGACAGGAAAGGGGAAAAAAGACTGGAGTCCAGCAACCCTCTGCTTGCAGGATCCCAGAAGATCTGCAAAACCAGACTGGTAGCTTTAAAATCAGGAGGAAGCTTTTTTTTTTTCCGAGAGTAACACAGTAAGACCTGTAACTGTGAGAAAACCAGAGATGGATCCAGAAACAAGTAAGAAGGTGAACATCAACAGCTGAGACAAATTTCACTTTGCTCACATTCAAAATTGCATGTTTTTTATTTCTCACCTTTCCATGTATGTAGATTTTTTGTTTGATTTTCTTGTTTGATTTGATTTTTTATTCTTCCTTTCATATTATATTTTAATTTATCTCCTTCACCTATATTCCAAATAATGCATTACTCTTGGTCTTTTATTTTTACTCTTTTTATTCACATTATATAGTTTGATATTTCTTATCATACTATTGTTATTTCAAGTCACAAACAGCATCCTTTCCCTGGTCTTAATCCATTACACCACCTTCCTGAGCTTTATTACTGTTGTGGTTAACTTTATTTTCTCTCGCACTACATCAAGTTTCTATTGCTTACTCTCACTATTTCTCCTCCATCTAATCTCACATAAGCTTTCTTCTTTCTTAACTCGGTTCACATTTTTTCCTTCTAATAAGAGTAATTTCTTTTTCACCTTTCATAAACAGTGGCTAGTTGAGTGAAGTATCATGGTTATTGCAGTACTTCTACAAAGGAACCCCTATTTCTTCCCTACTTATTTTTGCTTTAAATCCCATAGTATCCTCTCTTGCTGGCTTAGTCCATTCTGCCTTCACCCTGACCAGTTCAGTAATAAATTTTATTTCATTGCTTTTCTCTCCCCCTTTGTTTTAATTTCTTTTTTTCTCCTTTATCAACCTTGGTATTACTCCTTACTCATATTAGCTTGCTTCCACCATCCTCTCAAAATCTTTTCTCTTTACTGTCATCTCATATTCACTTTTTGCTTTTCTACAATATTCTTATTTCCATTCCATCTTTATTAAACTTTATTTAAGTATTGTTGTTATCCATCCTGCTGTGTTTTTTATGCAATTGTGCTCCCATTTGTCCAGTACTTTTTCAATTGTACTTCAAACATCATAGTATACACTTCCCTCTTCTTACCCCCTTGTGTCCATCACTGTTTTGTGTTTTACTTGCCTTCTAAATTTTTCTCTCTCCCTTTCTTTGCCAAGGTGGTTCCTAATTCTCTTCAATTCTCCTCCCTCTTGACAAACAAAACATTTCCCCCCTCTTTTAGTCATCTTATATTCCCTTTGTCATACATTATAATATTCATAATCTCTCTGTATCTTTATGAATCTTTGTTCAATTGCATTGGAGACTGCTGAGGTGGTAGGGGTTCTTCTGGCTGGCATAGGTTTTGTTGACTGGTAATACTGTTTTGTTAACCAACACCTATACAAAAGCATACAAGACAGGGTGGGAGTTGAAAATACCAGCATATGTGATGGATGGGAGAACCCAAAAACAAAGGTGCTGCCAACAAGTAAAGCCCAAGTACAAGAAAAGAGCCAACAAAAATGGAAGAAATGGCAAGCAAAGAGCATCCAGACAAGGAGATCAAAAGGACTGCACCACTGAGTCCCAAAGAACACCTAAAACAGAAGTTCACCCCATGAAGACAGAAGACAAAGCAGAGCATCTGGAATCATAGAAACAAACAAAAAGAGTCACCTAAAATGGGGAGATAAAGAAAGAAACTGCAATCAAAAGGAATGGGAGATCCCCCAGTAAAAGAGCTAAAGGAAATAGAATCAAGCAAACTATCAGATATAGAATTCAAAAGAATGGTTATAAGGATATTTGAGGAATTCACTGGCAACTACAAGGAACTGAGTAGGAACTACAACAGCATGAAAAAGGTAATTAAAATATAAACAGGAACCAAGAAAAATGAATATAATATTTGAAAAAATATACTTGAAGAAATTGCATTCATATAGGATGAAGCAGAGGACCAAATTAATGAGCAGGAAAAAGAGGTAGAAAGAAGTACTCAGGTAGAGCAGCTGCATGAAAAAAAATCTCAAAAAATTTGAAGATAGTTTAAGGGAACTGCAAGACAACATGAAACACAACAACATTTGAATCCTAGGAATACTGGAAGGAGAAGAAAAGGAGCAGGGGACATAAAAGCTGTTTGAAAAAATAATGGCAAAAAATGTGAAGAGGGGAAAAGGCATGCAAGTTTAGGGAGCACAGAGGGTTCCAATCAAGATAAACCAAAAGAGGTCTACTCCAAGACACATGATAATTGAAGTGCTAAATTTTAAAGACAAAGAGAGAATCTTAGAGAATAAAGGACAAATCCCACTTATAGCAATATATGAAGACAAGACATTTAACAAAATACAACAAAATTTTATAATTAAAAAAATTCAACAAACTAGGAGACTATGAAGAGAAGGAAACTTCCTCAAATTTATAAAGGGCATTTACAAAAATCCCAGAGCTAACATCATTCTTAATTGTGAAAGACTGAATGCCTTCTTCATAAGTTCATAAAAAGGATATTCATTTTTGGCACATATTTTCAACATTGTACTTGCAGATCTGTCTAGCTAGAACAATTAGGTAAGAAAAATAAATCAAATTTATCTTTAGATGGATAGATAATATATAAAATGCATGATATATACACTCCAATATGTAAAATTATATTTATTTACTAGCAGTAAACAACATAGGAATGAAATTATGATAATTACACTTACAGTGACAAATAATTATAAATAAATTGAACAAAAGAAGTGTAAAACCTGTACAAATTAAAACTAAAAACATCTTTGAAGTAAATATTTATAGGTGTAAACAAATCTAAGTACATTCCATTTTCATTAATAAGAACACTTAAATTTTAAGGATGGCAATACTCCCAAATTGATGTACAGATTTAATATAATCTCTGTCAAAATCCCAGCTGCCTACTCAAAAATTGACCACCTGATCCTGAAATTCATAAAACATTTTAATGAACACAGAGCAGCCAAAACTACCATGGGAAAGGACATAGTTGATCAAATCACTGCGATTTAATAACTTACTACATTGTTACAGTAATGAAGACTATGTGGTATTGGATATAAATAGGTATACAACTCAATGGAATTGGATTGAGAGTACAGAAATAAACCCTTACGATCACAGTCAATTGATTTTGATTTTTTATTGTTGTTCAATTACAGTTGTCCCCATTTTCCCCCCATTATTCTGACCCACCCTACCCACCCCCACCTCCCATATTCAATCCTCTCCCCTCCCCATTGGCTTTGTCCATGGGTCCTTTATGCATGTTTCTTGATGACTCTTCCCCTTTTTTTCCTAGTATCCCCTCCCCCTCCCCTCTGGTTACTGTCAGTTTGTTCTTTATTTTCATGTTTCTGGTTCTATTTTGTTCACTTGTTTGTTTTGTTGATTAGGTTCCACTTATAGGTGAAATCGTGTGGTATTTGTCTCTCACTGCCTGGATTATTCCACTTAACATAATTCTCTCCAATTCCATCCATGCTGTCACAAAAGGTAGGAGATCCTTTTTTCTTTCTGCTGTATAGTATTCTGTTGTGTAAATGTACCACAGTTTTTTTGATCCTCTCACTTACTGAAGGGCAGTTAAGCTGTTTCCAGCACTTAACTATTGTAAATTGCATTGCTATGAACATTGGGGTGCATAGATTCTTTTGACTTGGTCTTTCAGGATTCTTAGGTTATAATGCCAGCAGTGGAATTGCTGTGGCAAAAGGCAATTGATTTTTATAAGGGTGCCAAAACAATTCAATAGAGAAAGAGTAATGTTTTCAACAAATGGTGCTGGGATGACAGAGTATTCACATACTATAGAATGGAATTGAATAACTTCATATATAAAAATTAACTGGAAGGGGAGAGCATTATGCTAAGTGAAATAAGCCAGGAAGTAAGAGATAAATACCATATGATCTCCTCTTTAACTGCAACATAATCAAAAAAAGAAAAAAGCAAGCAAAATATAACCAGAGACATCAAAATTAAGAACAATTTGACAGTAACCAGAAGGGAGGTGGGGGGGAAAATGGGGGGAAG
>CM052552.1:6307227-6325645 GCA_028533065.1 Trachops cirrhosus | reverse complement strand
CATAAGATCTCACCTATAAGTGGAACCTAATCAACAAAACAAAGAAGCAAGCAAAATATAACCAGGGACAGTGAAATTAAGAACAAAATGACAGCAAACAGATGGGAGTGGGAAGGGGGACAAGGGGGGAAAAGGGAAGAGTTATCAAGGAACATGTATAAAGGACTAATGGACAAGGCCAAAGGGAGCTAGGGTTGAGGGTGGGAGGTGGGGGTGGGTGCAGCAAGGGAGAATGAATGGTGGGGGGAAAGGGAGTAATTTCTTGCAATCCTTTCTATTTCTCCCGTATCAGTTGTAATCATTCTGCTTTCATTTCTAATTTTATTTATTTTGGTCCTTTATCTTTTTTTCTTGATGACTCTGCTTGAAGGTTTGTCAGTTTGGTTTATCTTTTCAAAAAACTAGCTCTTGGATTTATTGATCCTTTGAATTGTACTTTTAGGCTCTATGTCATTTAATTCTTCTCTGATCCTGGTTATTTCCTTCCATCTACTCTTTCTGGGCTTTTTCTGTTGTTGTTCCTCCAGGTCTTGTAGATGTAGGTTTAGGATGTTTACTTGAAATGTTGTTTCTATCTTTTCTAATAAGGCCTACATCACTATGAAGTCCCTTCTCAGGGCTGCCTTTGCTGTCTCCCATAAGTTTTGGACTACTGTGTGTTTATTTTCATTTGTTTCCAGAAACTTTTGGAATTCTTCCTTGTTCTCATTACTAACCCATTCATTGTTTAATAGCATGCTACTCAGCCTCCATGAACATGGTAGTTTTTGAGATTTTTCCTTGAGATTGACTTCCAGTTTCAGGCTCTTATGGTATGATAAAATACTTGATATGATTTCAATTTTCATGAATTTGTTGGGGCATGTTTTGTGTCCTATCATGTGTTCTATCTTTGAAAATATTCCATATGCATTTGAAAGGAAAGCACATATTACTTCTTTTGGGTAAAAGTTATATATATAAATATATATGTATAATATATACATATATATTTATAATATGTATAAATATATATTTGCACCCCACTAGGCATTGTCCATGTGTGCTTTACATTTGTTCCTGTAAACCCTTCCCCTTTTTTCCTGAAATTCCTCTGAAATTCCTTCCACTCTCCCCACTGGTCACTGTCAGCCTGTCCTCTATTTCAGTGTCTTTGGCTATATTTTGCTTGTTTTTTGTTTTGTTGTTTAAGTTCCTGTTAAAGGTGAGATCATATGGTATTTGTCTTTCACTGCCTGGCTTATTTCGCATAGCATAATGCATTCAAGCTCCATCCATGCTGTTGCAAAGGGTAGGAGCTCCTTCTTTCTTTCTGCTGCATATAATGCCATTGTGCAAATGTACTACGGTTTTTTGATCCACTCATTTACTGATAGGCACTTAGGTTACTTCCAGCACTTGGCTATTGTAAATTGTGCTGCTGTGAGCATTGCGGTGCATAGGTTGTTGGGATTTTTGTTTCAGGGTTCTCAGGGTATAGTACTAGCAGTGGAATTGCTGGGTCAAAAGGCAGTTCAATTTTTAGTTTTCTGAGGAAAATCCATACTGTTTCCCATAGTGATTGTACCAGCCTGCAATCCCACCAACAGTGCACTAGGGCTCCAATTTCACTACAACCTCTCCAACACTTGATTGCTGATTTGTTTATGATGGCCATTCTGACTGGTGTGAAGTGGTATTGCATTATGGTTTTAATTTGCATCTATCTGATAACTAGTGCTATTGAGGATTTTTTCATGTGTCTCTGGATCCTCTGTGTGTCCTCTTTGGAGGAGTGTCTGTTCAAGACCTTTGCCCATTTTTTAATTGGGTTGCTTATCTTCTTAGTGTGGAGTTTGTAACTTCTTTATATATTTTTGAGATTAAACCCCTGACTGAAATATCATTGGCAAATATGTTTTCCCATACAGTTGGTTCTCATTTTATTTTAATATTGTTTTCTTTAGGTGTGCAGAAGTTTTTATTTTGATGAGAATACATTTGTTTATTCTTTCCTTTATGTCCCTTGCTCTAGAGGATGTGTCAGTAAAAATGTTGCTGCCTGAATATCTGAGATTTTCCTCCCTTTGTTCCCCTCTAGGACTTTAATGGTGTCACAGTTTATATTTAAATCTTTTGTCAACATTTAGATTATTTTTGTTTATGGTGTAAGTTGGTGCTCGAGTTTCATTATTTTTGCATGTAGCTGTCCAATTCTCCCAGCACCATTTGTTGAAGAGGCTATTTTTACTCCATTTTATGTTGCTGCCCTCTTTGTCAAATGTTATTTGACTGTAGAGAATTGGGTTTATTTCTGGGCTCTCTGTTCTGTTCCATTGGTCTGTGTGCGTGTTTTTATGCCTGTACTAGGCTGTTTTGATTAATGTGGATTTGTAATACAGTTTGGTATCAAATAATGTGATCCCTCCTACTTTGCTGTTCTTTCTCAAAACTGGATCACCTAGTAAACATCATTTATGTTTCCATATACATTTTTGACACACTTATTCTATGTCTGTGAAATATGCCATCAGTACTTTAATAGATATTGCATTGAATCTGTAAATTGCTTTGGGTAGTATGGACATTTTGATGATGTTAATTCTTCTGATCCATGAAGACGGTATATGTTTCCTTGTGTTTGTGTCTCCCTTGATTTCTTTCTTCAGTGTTATGTAGTTTTCTGAATACAGGTCTTTTACTTTTTTGGTTAGGTTTATTCCTAGGTATTTTATTTTGCTTTTTGCTATATCGAATGGGAATTTTTTATTGATTTCTGCTTCTGCTGTTTCATTGTTGGTGTACAAAAACGCATTTGAATTCTGGGTATTGACATTGTATCCTGCTGTTTTGCCAAATTAATTTATTAGGTCAAGGAATATTTTGCCAGAGTCTGTAGGATTTCCTGTGTACACTATCATGTCATCTGCAAACAGTGACAGTTTTGTTTCTTCCTTTCCCATTTGGATGCCTTTTATTTCCTTTTCTTGTCTGATCGCTGTGGCTAAAACTTCCAATGCTATATTGAATGGAAGTGGTGAAAGTGGACAACCTTGTCTTGTATTTGATCTTAGTGGAAAAGGTTTTAGTTTTTGCCCATTGAGTATGATGTTGGCTGTAGGTCTCTCATATATGGCCTTTATTATGTTGAGGAGGGCTCCCTCTATTCCCACTTTGCTGAGTCTTTTTGTCACAAATATGTGCTGTACCTTATGAAATGCTTTTTCTGTATCTATTGATATGATCATGTGTTTTTATCTTTTGTTTTGTTTATGTGATGTATTACATTTACTGCTTTAGGAATATTGTACCATCCTTGCATCCTGGGGTGAATCCCACTTGGTCATGTTTTATGATGGTTTTAATGTACTGTTGGATGTGGTTTACCAATAATTTCCTCAGGATTTTATCATCTATGTTCATCAGCAATATTGGCCTGAAGTTTCTTTCTTTGTTGTCTCTTTACCTGGTTTCGAGTTTAGGGTGATGCTGTCTTCATGAAAAGAGTTTGGGAGTCTTCCATCATTTTGGATTTTTTGGAAAAGTATGTGAAGGATAGCGGTTAGCTCCTCCTTAAATGTTTTATGGAATTTTCCTGTGAAACCATCTGGTCCAGGGCTTTTGTATGTCAGGAATTTTTTTTATTACTGCTTCAATTACTGCTTGTTACTGGTCTGTTTAGGCTTTCTGCTTCTTCTTCATTGAGTTTTGGAAAATTATATTTTTGTAGAAATTTGTCCATTTCACCTAAGTTTTCAAATTTCTTGGCATACAGTTCTTCATAAGAATTTCTTACAATTCTTTGCTTTTCTGTGGTATCAGTTGTAATCTTTCCTCTTTCATTTCTGATTGTGTTTATTTGGGTCTTCTCTCTCTCTCTCTCTTTTTTATGAGCCTGCTTAAAGGCTCGTCAATTTTGCTTATCTTTTCAAAGAATCAGCTCCTAGATTCATTGATCACTAGAACTGTGCTTTTAGTCTCTATGTCATTCTGCTCTAATCTTCATTATTTCCTTCTTTCTACTTGTTCTGGGATGTCTTTGTTGTTGTTCCTCGAGTTCTTGTAGGCCTAGGGTTAGGTTGTTTGTTTGAAATGTTTCTATCTTTTTAGTTAGCCTGTATTGCTACGAACTTCCCTCTCAGGACTGCCTTTGCTGTGTCCCACAAGGTTTGGGTTGTGAGTTCATTTTCATTTGTTTCCAGAAACATTTTGATTTCTTCAGTGATTTCATTCTTGACCCATTCATTTTTTAATAGCATGCTAGTGAATCTCCATGATTTTGAGTGTTTTGTGTTTTTTTCCTTGAGGTTCGTTTCTAGTTTCAGTCACTTGTGTTCTGAGAAAATGCTTGGTATGATTTCAATTTTCTTGAATTTGTCGAGGTTTCTTTCGTGTCCTACCATGCAGTCTATCTTTGAAAGTGTTCCATGTGCATTTGAATAGAATCCGTATTTAGCTTCTTTGGGATGAGTGACTCTCTCTCTCTCTGTGTATATATAACTAGATATAGATATAGATATAGATGATATAGATGTAGATATAGATATAGATGATATAGATATAGATATAGATGATATAGATATAGATATAGATATAGATAGATATAGATAGATAATCAGTTAAGTTCATTTGATCTAGGACATTGTTCGATGTCACAATGTCTTTGTTGATATTTTGTTTGGAAGTTCTGTCCATTATATACAGTGGGGTGTTAAAATCCCCGAGTATAAATTTGTTTCTGTCAATATCTTTCATTAAGTCCTCTAAGATTTTCTTTATGCATTTGTGTGCTCCTATGTTGGGTGCATATATATTTACAATGTTTATGTCTTCTTGGTGGATTCTTCCCTTGAGTATTATGCAGTGACCTTCTGGATCTCTCTTTATGGCCCTTTTTTGGAAGTCTATTTTGTCTGATATGAGTATTGCTGCTCCAGCTGTTGCTTGGGAAATTTGTTTCCAGCCCATCATGTTTAGTCTGTGTAAGTCTTTTGTCCTGAGGTGGGTCTCTTGTAGGCAGCATATGTGTAGGTCATGCTTTCTTATCCATTCTCAGCTACCTTATGTCTTTTGATGGGACCATTTAATCCATTTACATTTAAAGTTATTATTGATAGGTAATTATTATTGCCATTTTTCTTACTTGTGTTTGTCTCTCTCTCTCTCTTTTCCTTCCTTACGCTTGTCTTGCAGAACTTGTTTGGTGGAGGTGTGTTCTTTTAGACTTCTTTTGCCTGGGAAGCTTCTTATTTTGCCTCCTATTTTGATTGAGAGCCCTGCTGGTAAAATAGCCTTGGTTGCAAACCTTTGGTTTTCATTACTTGGAATATTTCTTTCCATTCTCTTCTCACTTCAGCGTTTCTGATGAGAAGTCAACTGCTAGCCTCATTGGGGCTCCTTTGTATGTTACTTCCTGTTTCTCCCTTGCTGCCTTTAAGATTCTCTCTTTGTCTTGAAATTTTGCCATTTTAATTATGATGTGTCTTGAGGTGGGTCTCTCGGGTTCCTCTTCATTGGGACTCTCTGTGGTTCCTGGATTTGTGTGACTATATCTCTCATCGAATTAAGGAAGTTTTCTATCATTACATTTTCAAATAGGTTTTCTTTCCCTTGCTCTTATTCTTCTCCTTCTGGTATCCCTATTACACAATTATTACTTTTCATATTGTTTTGCATTTCCCTTAATCCCTCTTCTTTCTTTCTGAGCCTCTTTTCCTGTTCTTGCTCTTTCTGGGTGTTTTTTTCAACTTTTTCTTCTAATTTGCTGATCTAATCCTCTGCTTTATCAATCCTGCTTTTGATTCTGTCTACTGTGTTCTTCAGTTCAGAAATTATATTCTTCATTTACTCTTGGGCTTTGTTGATAGCTTCTATTTCCTGTTTCATGTTGATATATGTTACAGTGAGTTCATTGTAGTTTCCCTGTAGTTTCTGGTAGCTCATTGTGAGGTCATTGAACTTCTTGATAATCATTGCTTTGAACTCAATATCTCATAATTAAGTTGCCTCTATTTCATTTAGCATTCTTTCTGAGGCTTCCTCTTTTCCCTTCGTTTGGGGATTGTTTCTTTTTCTTCCCACTGTTTATGAGACTATTCTTTTTAGCCTCTGCTTCTGAAATTGATCTCTTCTGGCTCCCTGGGTTTACAGTGTTTACTTCTGTGGTAGAGTATCTGTGAGATTCAGTGGTGCAGTCTCCTTGGCGTATCTTGGTGTTCACAGCTTCCACCTACTCTTTTTTTTTTATCAGTTAGAGGAGTAATGCGAAATGGTTTAAGACAGCAAGAGAGTATTCTATTATGTTTACAGTAACAGCCAGTAGAGAAGAGTTAGGAGATCCTTTGGGTATGTATAGTGTTAAGTGTCGTCATCCACCCAACTAGCCACTTTTTAGAAATGATGGGAAGAAGATAAGGCTCTTATTTGGGAGGGAAGGTTTTTTCTCCTTTTCTTTTGTTTTTAATTTTTTTTATTTTAGCTTATTCAGTACAGTTTCTATCCTTTATTCCCATTCCAGCCACCCCACCCATTCCTCCCCTCTTCCCTCCCCTTTCCAACAACCCTAGTTTTGCCCATGTGTCCTTTATATTTGTTCCTGTAAACCCTTCCCTTCTCCCCTGAAATTCCCTCCCCTCTCCCCTCTGGTCACTGACTACCTGTCCTCTATTTCAGTGTTTTGTTATATTTTACTTGTTTCTTTGTTTCGTTGTTTAGGTTCCTGTTAAAGGCGAGATCATATGGTATTTGTCTTTCACTGCTTGGCTTATTTCGCTTAGCATAATGCTTTCCAACTCCATCCATGCTGTTGCAAAGGGTATGAGTTCCTTCTTTCTTTCAGCTGCATAGAATTCCATTGTGTAAATGTACCATAGTTTTTTTATCCATTCATTTACTGATGGGCACCTAGGTTGTTTCCAGCACTTAGCTATTTTAAATTGTGAGGGAACGATTTTGAGTTGGATCTAGAAATCAGTGAGGTTGTGGGAGATCAGATTCTGAGGTAGGGTGAGAGTAAAGGATAGTAAATAGGTGTAGTATGTGAGAGAACAGAATTAACCACTACAGGAATAGATATCAGTAAACTGTGAAATGGGTAAGGTCTGGGGGGTAGGGTCTTGTGTAGTAGTTACAATTGTGTGGAATGGCTATTATTTACATTAATATTAGAGGAACAATTATTTGACAGAATCTATTAGATCTTGATAACAAGAATGGGGAGTATAGAACCTTGAGTAGTGTGGTAATGGAACAGAAATGAAGTACAGGACAGTAAATTAGCAAGACAGTATGAATGAGATAACAGGGGAAACCTATCAAATGATACAATTTAACCACCAAGCAAAGAAAACTACACAGAAAGAGGAGCAATACAAAGATACTATTAAAATAAAAAATGTAAAAATAATGAAAAAGTAATAATACAAATATGCAATAACTTGCAGGTTCTCTGTAATAGTAAAGTGAAATTTATCCCGCTGTCTCAGCTGTTGGGATGCTCCCTGTTTGGGTCCAACTCTGGTAGTTTTGTTTTTTTTGTGTGTGTCACTTGTGGTATTTAAAAAGAAACAGTAAAAAAAAGAAAAAAGCAGAAGGAAGATGGAAGAAGAGATAAAACTGGAGAGAAAGGAAGAAGGAATAAAACGTCTGGTGTTTTCAATGTCTGCTGCAATTTTTGATCTCCTATTTTCATATATGCTGTGATACCGTTGGCTCTTTATTCTTTTCCTCCATAGACTGACTAGGTTTTTCTGCTCTGTGTAGGCAGAAATGGAATGTGCTCCCTTCTACCACACCACCATATTCAATCTGTATATCTTTCTTGAAGTCCTCAAAAATATCCCTTATACATTTGGGTGCTCCTATTTTGGGTGTATATATGTTTACAATGTTTATGTCATTTTTATGGATTCTTCCTTTGAGTATTATGAAGCTTCCTTTTGTGTCTCTTTTTATGGCCTTCGTTTTGAACTCTATTTTGTCTGATATAAGAGTTGTTACCCCAGGTTTTTTATCTTTCCATTTGCCTGGAATATTTTTTCCCAACCTTTCACTTTAGTCCATGTAGGTCTTTTATTTGTGAGGTGGATCTCTTGTAGGCAGTATATATGTGGGTCATGTTTGCCTATCCATTAAGCTATATTATGTCTTTTGACTGGAGCATTTAATCCATTAACATTTAAGGTTATTTTTGATAGGTAATTATTCATTTGCCCCCTTTTGTACCTGTGTTACTCTCCCTCTCACATGCTTATTCTTCTTAAATCCGTCCCTTTAGCATATCTTGCTGTACTGATTTGGTAGAGGTGTATTGTTTCAGCCTTTTTTTTTTTTTTTTTTTGTAAACTCCTTATTTTGCCTTCCATTTAATTGAGAGCCTTGCTGGGTATTGTGGTGTTGGTTTTAGGCCTTTGTTTTTCATTACTTGGAATATTTCTTGGCATTCCCTTCTGGCTTGTAATGTTTCTGTTGAGAAATCAGCTGCTAGCCTTATATGTTACTTCCTGTTTCTCTCTTACTGCCTTTGAGGTTCTCTCTTTGTCTTTAAAACTTAGCATTTTAATTATGATGTGTCTTGGAGTAGTCCTCATTGAGTTCATCTTGGTTGGGACCCTCTGTAATTCCTTAAATTGCTTGGCTTTTCCCCTCTTCAGTTTAAGTAAGTTTTCTGTCATTATTTTATAAAGCATATTTTCTATCCCTTGTTCCTTTTTTTCTCCTTCTGGTATTCCTATGATTTGAATGTTGTTGCATTCCATGTTGCCCTGCTGTTCCCTTAACTATCTTCATATTTTTGAGTCATTGTTTTCTTTTTATAATTTTATTTTTAATTTTTAGAGAGTGGATGGAAAGCAAAAAGAGACAGAGAAACATCAATGTGTGATTGCCTCTCACAAACTCCCTTCTGGGGACCTGGCCTGCAACCCAGGCATGTGCCCTGACTGGGAATTAGATGAGCAACACTGGTTCTCAGGCCAGTGCCCAATCCACTGAGCTATACCAGCCAGGGCCTTATAGTGTATTTTTTATTTCAAATACTGTATTCTTCATTTATTCCTTGTTTTTGTTTATAGTTTCTATTTCCTTTTTCATACTGTTGTAGTTCCCACCCAATTCCTTGTAGTTGTTAGCACGTTCCTTAGCATCCTTGTCACCATTCTTTTGAATTATATATCTGGTAGGTTGCTTGCTTCCATTTCTTTTAGCTCTTTTACTGGGGAGTCTTCCGTTCCTTTTTATTGTGGGTTCTTTCTTTGTTTTCCCATCTAAGTGTCTTTTTTTGTTTGTTTCTGTAATTCCTAATGCTCTGATTTGCCAGCTTTCTTTGTGGGGTGTACTTCTGTGGTAGGAGCTGTGTGGGACTCAGTGATGCAGTCTCTTTGATCTCCTTGTCTGGATGTTTAGGATTGCCCTTTCTTCCATCTGGGTGGACTCTCTTGTTGTACTTGGGTTTTGCCTGTTAGTGGCTCCTTTGTTGGTGTGGTGTTTCCTCCACTGGGATTACTGGTATTCAGGACTCCCTCCTTGTCCTGCATGCATCCATTTTTAAGTGTCCTCTGCAAACTTTGGCTTCCAAATCACTTTCTTATAGTGTCTTTATCTTGTACTGGGATTAGGATAATGACAACTTTACAATGAGTTTCAGAACCTTTTTTCCTCTTTAAATTGATGAAATACTTTGAGAAGGAAAAGTGTAGGCTCTTCTCAGAATGTTTGGTAGAATTCACCTTGGAAACCATCTGATCCAGGGCTTTTGTTTGTTGAGAATTTTTTTTATTACCACTTCAATTTCACTAGGTATAATACATATATTCAGATTATCTGATTTTTCATGATTTATTTTTGGAAATTACAAGTTTTTAGGAATTTCATCATTTTGTTCAGGTAGTCCTACTTGTTAGCATATTGTTGTTCATATTATTTCCTTTACAATTTACATTATTTTAGTATCAGTTATTATTTCTCCTCTTTCAAGTTTGATTTTATTTATTTGCATCCTTTCTTTTTTTTTCCTCAATGAGTCTGGTTAAATATTTTCAATCTTGTTTATCTTTTCAAAGAACCAACTTTTGTATTCAGTTATCTTTTGTTTCATTTGTTTTAGAATCTATTTCATTTATTTCTGCTCTGTTCTTTATTATTTCCTTCCTTCTACTCACTTTGGGCCTTGTTTGTTGTTTTTTTCAAGTTCCTTTAAGAGTAACATTAGATTGTTTATTTGAGCTTTTCTTTTTTTTCCTTTTGAGATAGGCCTGTCCTATGAATGTCCCTCTTAGTATTGTTTTCCCAGTGTCTCACAGATTTTTGTTTGTTCTGTTCTCATTTTCATTTGTTTCAAGATGTCTTCTTGATTTCTTTGATTTTGTTGTTCACCCATTCATTGTTTAATAACATGTTATTTTATTTTCATGTTTTTGCATGTTTTTCAGTGTTCTTCTTGTGGTTGATTCCTAGTTTCATAGCATTGTGGTCAGAAGGTGCTTCATATCATTTCAATCCTTTTAAATTTATTGGCAGTTATTTTATGTCCTAGCATGTGGTCTATCTTAGAAAATGTTCCATGCACCCTTGAAAAGTATGCATATTTTGTTGCTTTGGGGTTCAAAGCTATTAAGGTATTTGTTAAATTCATTTGATTCAGTTTGTCATTTAAGGCTGCTGTCTCTTTGTTGATGTCCTCTCTGGAAGACCTATCCATTGAAGTTAAAGGCATTTATGACCACTGACTATGACTATACTTCTGTTGATCTCTTCCTTTATGTCCACCAGGATTTGCTTCACATATTTAGGTCCTCCTATGTTAGGTGCATAAATGTTCAGTAAGGTTATATCCTCTTGTATGATTTTTCCCTTTATCATTATTCAGTGTCCTTACTGGTCTCTTACTATAGCCTTGTTTTTAAAGTCTATTTTGTTGAATATAAGAACTGTGACCCTAGGTTTTTGTTTTTGCTTTTTTTTCCATTTGCATGAAATATCTTTTTCCTTCCTTTTACTTTTAGTCTGTGTGTATCTTTTGATATGAGATTGGTCTCTTCGAGGCAGAATATATATGGGTCTTGTTTTCTTATCCATTGGGCTAACCTATGTATTTTGGTTGGAGTATTTAAGGTATTTATAGTTAAGGTGATTATTGGTATATACACATGTAGTGTCATTTAATTTCTTAGACTTGTTTCATGTTTCTTTTCTTTCTACTTTTTTCTTTTTTTTTATTTTATTTTAATTGTTGTTCAAGTACAGTTTTCTGTCTTCTACTCAAATCCCAGCCCACCCACCCACCCCTCTCCACCTCCTTCCCATTTCTATTTTTCTTTTTCTTCTTAAAGCAAGCCCTTTAACATTTGTTGCTGTACTGGTTTGGTGTTAGCAAACCACTTTTGTTTTTTCTTGTCTGTAAAGCTCATTATTTCTCCTTCCATTTTAAATAATAGCTTTGCTGGGTAAATTATCCTTGTTCATAGGTCCTTGTTTTTCATCACCTTGAATATTTCATGCCACTCCCTTCTGGCCTAAAATGTTTCTGTTGAAAAATCAGATGCTAGTCTAATTGATGCTCCCTTGTAATTACCTACTTTTCTCTTGTAGCTTTCAGGATTCCCTCATTATCTTTAAGGCTTGTCATTTTAATTATGATGTGTCTTGGTGTAAGCCTCTTTGGGTCCAAGTTGTATGGGACTCTCTGTGCTTCCAAGACTTGTGTGTCTTCTTCCTTCACCAAATTAAAGAAGTTTTCAGTTATTATTTCTTCAAATAAGTTCTCAATCCCTTGCTAGCTCTCTTCTTCTTCTGCTATTCCCATGATGAAGATGGTGTTACACTTCATGATGTCCAAGATGCTTCTTAAGCTGTCCTAATTTTTTAAAGTATTTTTTTCCTGAGTTCTGGCTAATATGGAGGAATAGATAGAAATGTTATAATTCCTCACACAACCAAAAAAAGGATAACAACCAATCTAAAAACAATAAACAACCAGAAGTGCCAGAAAATTAAACTGCATGAAACTCCAACAACAAAGGAGTTAAAGAAATATTCACCCAGACTGGTAGGAAGGGCAGAGATGGGAGACGGGCAGCCAAGTGAAGAGGACATGTGGCAAGGGGGACCACATAGGCAAGGCAGAGATGGCTGAGAGGACTTGTGGCAAGGCATCAGACCACGCGGGCAAGGCAGGGCTGGATGAATGGGAAACTAAAGACTGAAAGCTATATGTAAACTACTGTGGAGGTTGCAACAGTGAAGGAACCTCCCAATTTCATATGTGGAGACATAGAAATGAACATTACAATATCCTTGCCCCATACTTCAACAGTTCCTTTTATTTCCTTTTGAAAAAAATATATATTCCCATTATTCAGTCTTTGTGCTTAATTGTGTTTTTTTTTTCTTATTTCTAAGAATTCAGTTTATATTAAGGACATCAATACATTATATGCTATAAAATGTACAAACATTTTCCTATTTTTTATTATTCTTTCAGTTAAGGCAGAATTTTTGTTGTATAACTGGTGATTATTTTAATATCTATGTAATCTAATGCATTGGTCTTCTTTCTTTGCTTTTATAATTAGCAGAAAATATAAATATATATTTATATTCCAGTTTAGGAAATAATCGACTCACTTCCTCTGCCAGTGTTTTAAAATTTCATTTACTCCTGGGTCCAATTTTTACATTTAAACCTTTCATTATCTGCGATTTTTGAAATATTGGCTTAGAGTGTGAATTAAGCCTCAAACTTACTGAGTTAGAGTCTCAGATTTACAAATTCAATTCCATTTTTATGGTCATTACCCTGATTTGAGTTCTACTCACTTCTTGGGCATCAGTATGCCAGCCTCTTATAGAGTAGGGGGGAAAACTTGAGAAGTAGCCTCAGAAATTAAGTCACATGATATAGAGATATGCACTATAAGAAAGAGATAACAGACTTAGAAGTTCAATTTAAGAGATTCAATAAAATTTAATGGCACAAAAATACACGACTGTATCCCAGTGCTGGTGTGTAATTAAAATCATCCAGTTGAAACAGCCTGCAGCATGCCATCCAGAATGAGTCAAAAGGGACCTATTCATTTGAAGATGACAATAAGGGTCTATAAACCAAGTCATATGAATAGGAATAAAAATAACAGTGGGCGTTTCACCTGGAAAAGTGAAGATACAGGGAGAACATAATAATAGCTCTAAATATTAGAAAGACTGCTATTTGATGATATGATTTTTCTTATTCATTTATGACTAATTTCTACACCTAGTAATTTTAGTCTTGTTTCTGAATTCTAGTTCTCCCTAACCTAGTGTCATTTGCTGCCAAGTGAGTAATGTCCAAATGTTTTGAAAATATTATGTGATTTTCAAGGTTCTTATTGTTACATATTCTCTTTAAAATTTCTAGAATGTGACTATGGAATTGAGAAGATGGCAGTGAGATAGGTGGGAGCAGAATCCACTTACTCCTGTGCACAAGTGGAACACCTAGGCCATCTTCTGAGGAACAGAGTGAACAGCCAATGGAATCCCAGAATATATGAGGGATGGAGGCCAAAACTGCAGAGGACATTGAAAAATCAGATGATAAAGACAGTACCCTGGGACAATAAGGTCCCTGGAACCAGTTTGGGGACTAGGGCGGCTACAACCTCAGGCCTTGCACCTGCTGGGCCTTCTGGAGGATTCTTGGAAGAGAGCCATGTCAATGGCTTCTTCTCCTGCCAAACAGGGAGGTTTGAGCAGCACCAGGAGGAACCTGGATGCTTGAAGTCACTGGGGGAAATAAGAACCAAGTGGCAAACACACAGTGGTGGTGTGCACCTGCTGAGACTGTGGACGCCATCTGGGAAGAGTTGGGCTATGACAGACCCTGACCCAGATAGTCTCTTGTCTGGTTGGAGAGTTGGGCTGTGAGAGAGGCCAAGCAATTGTCTGGAGCTGCAGGCTTGAACAAAAGGAATTTTTTTTTTTTTAAAAAGACACACTCAGTTGCTGTTTAGGGAATTCTCCAGCAGCAGCTGGCCCACCTACCCTGGCTGTGCCCATGCAGCTTCTGCAGCCTCAAAGTGTACCTGCCCCTGCAGCTTGGACTGCAGCTATGCCCTTGTCCTCACCAGCCACAGTGGAGGAGAGTGCCCCCAGGGTACGCAACCAATCCAGCTGCATACCCCCACAGCTGTGCCAGACATCACCACCCCATAACTGTGCTCCTGCTGCAGCAGCAGAGAGGAGACAGTGTTTTCATACCTGCAACCCAGGGGGAGAAGCACAACTGACCCACGGCCAAGCTGAAGGAGCAGAGGAAGCACCCGCGTCTGCTGCCACAGGCACAGTAGATCCCCCACCCTGCAGAGCTGAGAGGAAGGTGGAGTTGCCCCCCACAGAGGACAGTAGCAGGGCTCAGGTTCTCAGCAGTCCCCAGATAGACTTAACTCAGTGCAGGGAGGTGAACTATCCTGAAGAGACTCTGAGAGTCCCTTGCATCTAGGACAGCAAAGAACGAGAAGGTGGTGTGTGAGTTGCCCCTAACTGGTGCACCTCAAGGAAAACACAACTGGTGGACTGAAGGCATAGACCTGGTGCAGAAGGGCACAGAGGGCCAGTCAGTGAACTGAGGAACTGGACTGCAGGCTAGGTAACTATGAAGAGTGTGGCTCAGACATGGCCCCCATCCCCTAAAACCACAGGAAGGGAGAAAAGTGAAACCCATCCCACCTCAGTCTTCTGCAGCCTGGAATACTAGCAGAACTGGTTTGGCCGGATTGAAGCCAGCAGGAGACATTTTTCTCTTTTTTCTTTTCCTTCTTCCTTCCTTTCTTTACTTTTTCTCCACAAGTGAAACAATAAAATCTGGAGCTGTGGAAGGACAGAGTGAGACTGAAAGTGGGGTCATCCCAACAACTGAGGCAGTGAGACAAATTTCACTTTGCTATTCCAGAGAACTTGCAAGTTACTGTTTATTTGTATTAGTATTATATTTTCATTATTTTTACTTCTTTCATTCATTAGTATTTTATTTCCCTTCATTCTGTTTAGTTTTCTTCTTTCTTTTCTTTTTTTTTTTGTTTAATTGCATTGTTTGACTGGTTTCCCTTGTATTCTCTTTCATAGTGTACTTTTAATTTTCCATCTTTTATTTCACTTGTGTTCCAATAGCAGACTACTTTAGGTCCTATACTTACTATTCTTGTTACTCAGATCACATAGAATCTGTCACATGATTGTTGCTCCATTACTATTGTAAATAATTCCTATTCCATACAACTGTAAATAGTATGCAACACTCCTGGATCTTAGCTCACCTCACTGTCTCCAGAACTTTAATACTGTTTTAGTTAACTCTATTCTCTCTCACACTACACCTATTTTCTATCCTTTACTCTCACTTTACCTCATAATCTGACCTCCCAAAGCTTACTGTTTTCTGGATCCAACTCACAATCTTTCTCCTTACCCAACAAAAGTCTTATCCTTTATCTACTCTGTCTTAAAAGTGACTACTTGTATGAAATATCATGGTTAACACTATACTTATACAAAGCATCTCCTATCTCTTCTCTATGGGTTGGTACTTCAATCTCATAGAATACACTCCCACTGTCTTAATCCATTTTGCCTTCCCCCTCCAATTGATCACATAAAGGGGTAGGTGGGAGCTGTAAACAACAGTACACCTGCTGGAAGAGAGAACACACCAACACAGGAACCACCAACAGATAATAACAAAAGAGGGTGAAGGGGCTGAGTGGAAATCACACTAACCTCCATCCAGTACCAATCTAGAATTACAACTAAACAGTGGAAAAATTATCCAGAATAAACAGATGAACAAGAGTGAGAGAGAAGCCTCAAAACCTCAGACAGAAGGACGAGCTTCAACACAACCTATCAACACTTGCACAACAGAATACAAAATGTGATGGATGGAGTGGCCCTCAGTAAACCAGCTGGTGGGAAGAACCCATGAAAGAAAGACCCAACAACAATCAAAACCCGAAGACAAACACAGAGGCAACATAAAAAGCAGCCCAAAAGCAGCAGGCAGGCTTAAGATATCAAGGATGCTGCACTACTGAATATGACAGGTATTCTACCATAGAAGTTCACACCATAAACCCAAGGAGTCAGAACAGATCAGTTTAAGAAGCAGAGGCTACCAAGAAGAATCTCACAATAATGGGGAGACAAAGAAACAATCCCCAAATGAAATGAAAGGAGGAAGCCTCAGAAAGAATGTTAAATGAAATAGAGGCAAGTCAATTATCAGATATTGAGTTCAAAGCAATGATTATCAGGAAGCTCAATGAGCTCACAGAAAATTGCCAAAAACTACAGGGAAAAAACAATGAACTCACTGAAAATTATATCAGTATGAAAAAGAAAACATAAACTATCAACATGGTCCAAAAGTAAATTAATAGAATTTTTGAAGAAGAGCACAGTAGAAGGAATCATAAACAAACTAAGTGAAGCAGAGGATCAGATCAGTGAGCTGGAGGACAAGGTAGAAAAAAAAAACCTGAAAGAGCAATAAAAGGAAAAGAGACTCAGAAAGAACAAAGAGGTGTTACGGGAACTGAAAGACAACATGAAACGTAATAATATCCATATAAAAGGGACACCAGAAGGAGAAGAAGAAGAACAACAAGGAATAGAAAACATGTTTGAAAAAGTAGTGATGCAAAACATCTAATTGGATGAGAGAAAAAGTCTCACAAATCCAGGAAACATGGAGAGTGCCAATCAATAGGAAACCAAAGAGGCCCACTTCAGAACGCATCATATTAAAATGGTAAAATTCCAAGACAAAGAGAAAATCTTAAAGGCAGCGAGGGAGAAACAGGATATAACATACAAGTGAGCACAAATAAGACGAGTGGCTGACCACTTAATTGAAATATTCCAAGCCGGAAGAGATTGGCAAGAAATATTCAAGATAATGAAAACCAAAGGCCTGCAACCAAGAATAGTAAATCCAGAAAGGCTCTCAATTAAAATCTAAGACAATACAAAGAGCTTCCCGGAGAAAAGAAGCCTAAAAATATACTCCCTACAAATGAGCTTGGCAAAAGATGCTAAAGGGTCTGCTTTATAAAAGGAAAAAAAAAAACAGTGACATAGAGAGGAACACAGGTACAAAAAAGTGGCAATGAATAAGTACCTATCAAAAATAAACTTAAACACAAATGGATTAAATGCTCCAGTTGAAAGATATAGATAGCTGAATGGATAAGAAATCATAACCAACACATATGCTGCCACCAAGAGACCCACCTAAGAACACAAAACCTCCACAGTCTGAAGGAATAGCAGTGGAAACAAATATTCAAGAGAATGGAAAGGAAAAACAAAGGCTAGGGTAGCAATACTCATATTAGACAAAATAGACTTCCAAACAAGAGCCATAAAAAGAAACCCAGAAGGTCACTTCATAATACTCAAGGGAAGAATCCACCAAGAAGATATAAACATTGTAAATATGTATGCACCCAATATAGGAGTGCCCAAATATATTTTAAAAAATCCTGGAGGACTATAAGAAAGATTTTGACAGCAAAACAATCATAGTAGGGGATTATAACATCCCACTGTCAAAAATAGATAGATCTTCCAAACAAAATATCAATATAGATATTGTGGCATTGAATAATGCCCTAAATAAAATGAACTTAACTGATTAGATAGATAGATAGATAGATAGATAGATTAGATATACATATAGGTATAGATATAGATATAAATAAAATGGACTTAACTGATTATATGTATATATTTCTCTATATATCTATATAGCTATATATGAGAGAGAGAGAGAAAGAGCCTTTAATCCCAAAGAAACAAAATACACATTCTTTTCAAGTACACATGGAAAATTTTTAAAGATAGACCACATGGTAGGAAAAAAAAGCCTCAACAAATTTAAGAAAATTGAATTCATATCAAGGGTTTTGTCTCACCACAAGGGATTGAAACTACAAACCAACCTCAAAACATTCAAACTCACAGAAATTGAATAGCATGCCATTAAACAATGAATGGGTCAAGAATGAGATTAAGAAAGAAATTGAAAGGTTTCTAAAAATGAGTGAAATTGAACTCACAACAGTACAAAACTTATGGGACAAAACAAAGGCAGACCTGAGAGGGAAGTTCATAGTGATACAATCCTACCTTAAAATGATAGAAACATTTAAATAAACAATATAACCCTATACTTACAATACACTAGGAACAACAACAAAGACAGCCCAGAGCAAGTAGAAGTAAGGAAATAACCAAGATCAGAGCAGAATTAAATGACATAGAGATTAAAAGCACAATTCTAAGGATAAATAAATCTAAGACCTGATTCTTTGAAAAGATAAAATCAACAAGGCTTTAAGCAGACTCATCAAGAAATAAAGGGAGGGGACCAAAATAAATACAATCAGAAATGAAAGAGGAGAGA
>CM052552.1:6289713-6306727 GCA_028533065.1 Trachops cirrhosus | reverse complement strand
CATGAACTACTTTTCTTTATGACATTACTACCTAAGTACTTTTGAGCAGGAGAAATTCCATATCACCCTTTCATCTTTGCCCCAGTGGTGTGAAGCACATTCTTTGGCACATTGTGGGTGCTCAATAAATTCCTTTTGGATAATTTTTTTAAACCTACAAATTAAAAACTATATCTAATTGGATAACCTGGGGAGTTTACCCAATTTTGAAATGCTAATTTCTGAGTTAATTCTTATTCAGATTTAGCTTTTCTGAAAGTGTCTACTCTGAAGAGAAAAGGAAACTGCTTCTTCCTGGGGTCATTTTATTTCACAATCTGCTTCTTCCTGAAACAATTAAGTTGAAGTTGTTGTTGTGGTTGTTGTTGTTTTAATCTTCTAGGCTTTCTAAATGATAAAAATTTGCATATACTTGCACTTAATATAAAATAAAAACATACTGTCTTCTCTAAAAGAAGTTGTCCTTCTAACTCTGTGCTAAGGGTGCAAGATCAAGCTACCATATCACTTAGTAAGTATGCTGTAAGGCATTCCATTACCGGCTGGGTCTCAGTGCCTGAGAGTTAGTGGAAAACTGCATGTTATCCAGTTCAAAAGCTTCTAATCATGACCGGCTGGTGTTTATAGGTCTTATGTCAATAAAACCATCCAAAAATGACAAACGTAACTGGATCAGAGAGCATTTGGCTCCAATTCTCTTTCAATTAGAAATAAAGTAAATTGTGACACCATAAAAGTCCTAGAGGAGAACATAGGCAGGAAAATCTCAGATATTCCACACAAGAATATTTTCACTGATGCATCCTCTAGGGCAAGGGATGTAAAGGAAATAATAAACAAATGGGACTATATCAAATTAAAAAGCATCTGCACAGTTAAAGAAAACATCAGCAAAATAAAAAAGAAACCAACCATACGGGAAAACATATTTCCCAATGATACCATGGATAAGGGTTTGATCTCCAAAATGTATAAAGAACTCACATGATTCCACTCCAGGAAAACAAACATCCAATTTAAAAAAATGGGTGAAAGGACATGAACAGACACATCATTTTGTTGATTAGGTTCCATTTATAAGTGAAATCACATGGGAGTGGGGATGGCTAGGGTGGGGGTTAGTGGGGTTGGGAGAAAGTGGAGACAACTGTACTTGAACAACAATAGAAAAAGAAACATGGGATGCCGCTAACATGGAAAAAATAAAAAAGGAGCTCTTACACTTTGTGACAACATGGATGGAAACCAAGAGTATTATGCTAAGTGAAATAAACCAGACAGTGAAAGACAAATGCCATATGATCCCACCTATAAATGAAACCTAATCAAGAAAACAAACAAGCAAGCAAAATATAACCAGAGACATTGAAATTAAGAACAAACTGACAGTAACCAGAGCGGAGGTGGGAGGGGATAATGGGGGAAATGGGGGAAGGGTTTTCAGGAACATATATAGAGAACATGTGGACAAAACCAAGGGGGGTGGTATCAAGGGTGGGAGATGGTAGTGGCTGGGGTGGGGGGAGTGGTGGTGGGGTAATGGAGACAACTGTACTTGAACAACAAGAAAAAATATATATATGAAAAGAAATGTACATTTGAGACCTCAATGTCACCTCAAAAAATGTATAAAAATATTTAAAAGTAAAGAAGCACTTGATAAAACAACAAACAAAAAAGTCAACAGTCAACAAATGCTAAGTCTTTGGTGAGGTTGTGAAAAAAAGGGAATCCTGGTACATTGTTGGTGGGAGTGCAGATTGGTGCAGTCACTATGGAAAACAATATTGACATTCCTCACAAAAGTGAAAATAGAAATACTATGCCCCAGAAATTCCACTAGTGAGTATCTCAAAAAGTTCAACTACTAAAAAAAAGTACAAATGCTCTCCCAAGTTCATTGCAGCATTATTTATAATAGACAAGACATAGAAAAAACTTAGGTGTCTGTGGATAGATGAATGAATAGAAAAAAATGGTATACATAAATATATATTGCTATAGTACTCAGAAATAAAAAAATAAAACTTTGCCATTTGTGCCAACATAGATGGATCTAGATGGAACTAAGCTATGTGAAATAGGTCAGAGAAAGAAACACAAGGGTCATATTATTTTACTTATATATGTTATCTATAAAAATAAAACATGGCCTTGGCTGGTGTGGCTCACTGGATTGAGTGCCAGCCTGTGAACCAAAGGGTCGCCGGTTTGATTCCCACTCTAGGGCATATGCCTTGGTTGTGGGTCAGGTTCCCAGTAATGGATGCATGAGAAGTAACCACACATTGATGTTTCTCTCCCTCTCTTTTTCCCTCCCTTCCCCTCTCTAAAAATAAATAAATAAAATATTTAAAAATTATTGTGATAACTGCATGGTAAGATGATTACTAGACTTAGGGTGGTGATCACATTATAATTTGTATAAATCTTGAATCACTATCTAAAACTACTATATTTTATATCAACGTACATAAATAAATAAATAAATACATAAATAAACAAACTTTCTGTGAAGTAATCAGGCCGGAGTGGTACTGGCAAAAGTGTAGACAGCTTAATAAAAATAGAACAGAGGGAAAATCAAAGATGGCAGTCAATTTGGTGGAAGTTACACTAACTTCTTCCCAGGATCAAACTGGAATTACAACTAAATTATGGGAAAATCATCCTGGATAAAAAACTGAAGACTAATCAGAGAGAAGCCTTATGACCAAGGACTTACAGATGAAGCCACATCATGACTGCCACTTACCCTGGGCTATGGTGGAGGGAGGACAGAGTGGACTAGAAGAACATAAGGATAGTTTGAGGTTAATGGCTCTGGGGATAGAGCTAAAGAGTCAACACCAGGATCCTTCTGCTGAGTCACTTTCCCAAAAAGTTGATGGCATCATTCTTGGGTAGAAAACTCCCCTCCATGTGGCATCAGCTTGGAGGGGGAGCAATAACCTTATCCACAAAAATCCTTCTTGCCCTACATTGTGGACCTTAAGCATTGATAAGGGGTGTAGCCAGAGGCTCTTTCCATGGCTAAAACTAATAAGCAGTTAGCAGGCAGAGACAGATTTCTAGGTGCTTTTAAACTTTTGTTGAACTGCTCTGGGTCCAGTATTACTAAAAGTCAGCCTTAGTGTGCAGCTTGGTCTTTTCTACACACACTCAAGTCCAAAAAGAAAGTGACAAGCAGTGGATCATTGATAGTCCCAAATATGTTGCCCAGGGCCAGTCACAGGCAGCATCTGACATAGGTCTACACCAGAGTATTTCTGAAAAAGCCCAGAAACAACATGCCTAGTAACCAGCTTCAAACAAAAACAGAGCAGTATACAATAAGCTTCACAAGCAGAATATCCACAGGGAGATCTCAGCATACACTGAACCCTGTTGAGGAAAATTCTGTTTCATATGATTGGCACCTGCATAGCAGATTTCACACTGTGTTGGGGGTTAAAACCCACAGTTAGACAGTTTGGTGGTTGATACCATGCACAAACAGTCTGATAGCAATCAAGACTCAGTTAAAACAGACAGGCCCACATGACATACACAAGAAACATTCCTAGAGTGCCCAGCTCAGATGATCAGGGAGATGGTGCCACTGGATCCCACAGGACACCTACTACATAAGTCCACCCTACTAAAACCAGGAGTCAGGGCAGATATACCTAATATATAGAAACACACACAAAGATCCAGACCAAGTGGGGAGAAAAAAAACAGGTCCCAAATGAAAAAATGAGAGAATTCTCCAGAAGAAAAGCTAAACAAAATGGAGGCAAGCAATTTATCACATATAGGGTTCAAAATAGTGGTTATAAGGATGATCAATGAATCAAAAAAGGACATAGAAACCATAATAAAGAACCACTCAAAAATGAAGAATGCAATGTAATGGGGTACCTACTCCCAAAACAGAATTACCTTCTGGAGGGTGGGTCCTTTGTAGTACAGACTTGCCTGCTAGGTGAGTGTTCTAGGAATCCATCTGTATCAGTGTACCATCTGACATTATTGTGACAGGCTGTGTTTGGCCTCAGTGAAGTTTTTTGAAGATTCAACATGTTTGCCAATTTTATTATGGGTGATTTATGAGCACACCTCCCCACACTGTGCTAAGTGCTCAGCAGTTTTTGACCCAAAATGGCATGACCACAAGCTCCACTCTCCTTTTTTTGCCCAATATCACCCCTAGTGACTTTTTTTTTTTTTTTTGCTTTCTTGGATGAAAAAAATTTCTCAAAGAGAAAAGTTTTGCTGATGTGGAAGAGGTAAAACAAAAAAATGGCAGAAGTACTAAAATGCATCAACATTATTGAGTTCAAAACTGTTCTGAGCAATGGAAAAAATGTTTCAATAGGTGCATTGCATCAAATGGAGAATACTTTGAAGATGACTAAAGTTTAAACATGAAAGAATAAATATACAATTTTTTATAACTAAATTCTCTTTTGGGGGCCTCCCCCTCATATCTGAAATAAGGACACACTGGAAGTAATGAACAACAGGTTTGATGAAGCAGAGGATTGAATCAGCTATTTGAAAGACAAGATAGAAAAAACAATCAGAACAGCAAAAATTAAAAACAATTAAAAATGAGGATAGTTTAAGGTATTTTTGGGACAAAATGATGCATAACAGCATTCATATCAATAGGGTACCAGAATGAGAAGAGAGAGATCCAGGGATTGAGAATACATTTGAAGAAATAATGAGTAAAAACAATCATAACTTGGCTAAGGAAAAAAGACACACAAGTCCAAGAAACACAAAGAGTCCCAAACAAGATAGACCCAAAGAGGCCCACACCGAGACACTTTATAATTAAAACAATGAAGGTCAAAGACAAGGAGGGAACCTTAAAAACTGTAAGAGAGAGAGAATTGGTTACCTATAAGGGGGGCTCCCATATGACTGTCAGCTGATTTCTCAAGAGAAACACTTCAGGCCAAAAATATTGGCATGAAATATTCAGAGAAATGAAAATCAAGGACCTACAACCAAGGGTACTTTGCTATAGCAAAGCTTTCATTTAAAATGAAGGAGAAATAAAGTGCTTCCAAACAAACAAACAAAAAGCTAATGTAGTTGGTTATCACCAAATTACTACTGCAAGAAATGGTAAAGTGTTTGATTGAGGAAGAAGAAGAAGAAAAAAGAAGGAAGAAGGAGGAGGAGGGAGGAAAAAGAGGAGGAGAAGGGAGAAGAAGAAGAAAAGACGAAGAAGAAGAAGAAGAAGGGGAAGAGGAAGAGGAGGGGAGGGGGAGGAGGAGAGGGGGGAGGAGGAGGAGAAGAAGAAGAACAAGAAGAAGAACAAGAAGAACAAGAAGGAGAAGGAAAGGATAGAAAGAAAACAGGAACATTGTTTTAAAAGAAAATTGCAATATATACCTATAAATAATCACTTAAATGTAAATGGCTTACCATATTTTGCCATGTATATTGTGGTCTTGTGTATAATGTGCACCTACAGTTTTGCCTCAAGGTTTCAGGAAAAAAATCTTTCATTTTAATTTTTAATTTAATTATTTATTTATTTTTATTTAGAAACAAAACTGATGATCATATTCCAGGGTATTATTTTGCATACAGATATCATTATTGCTTTCTAGAGTTACACTTTTAATGGATAAGCATATTTATATAAATATGGAATTAGTATTATCCATGTATAATATGCATTCTTATTTTTCTCTAAAATTTGGGCAAAAATGTATGTATTATAGATGGCAAAATACAGTAAATGTTCCAATCAAAAGACATAGCATAGCTGAATGGATAAGAAAACAAGGCCCATACATATTCTGTTTTCCAGAGATGCACCTAAGGACAAAAGATATACTCAGTCCAAAAGTAAAGGGATGGAAATAGTTATTTCATGCAAATAGAAAGAAAAAATGCTGAGGTAGCAATATTTATATATGTCAAAATAGACTGAAACTAAAGCTATAGTGGGAAACAAAGAAGGGCACTGCAAAATGATGAACAATCAAACAAAATAATATAAACCTAGTAAACATTTACACACCCAGCATAAGAACACATAAAATGTAAAGCAAATCTTTATGGACGCAAAGAGAGAGATTGACAGATACCGTCATTACAAGGGATTTTAACACCCCTTTGAAATCAATGGATAGCTATTCCAGACAATATATCAACAAGGAGACAGTGACCTTAAATGACACACTAGGTCAGATGGATTTAATTGATATATTCATAGTATTTCACCCTAAAAAAGCAGAGTACACATGCTTTTCAAGTGCACATGGAACATTTTCTGAGATAGACCACATGATAGGACATAAAAGGAGTCTGAATAAATTTAAGAAGATTTAGATCATATTAAGCAAGTTCTTTGAATATAATGCTATGAAACTAGAAATCAATCAAAAGATGAAAAGTGAGAAATCACACAAAGACATGGAAGGTAAATAACATGTTACTAAACAATGAATGGATTAACAATGATGTCAAGGAAGAAAACAAAAGATGCCTTGACAAATGTGAATATAAAAACACAACAACCCTAAATCTGTGGGACATTGGAAAAGTAGTCCTAAGTGAGAATTTATAACATTACATGCCTATATCAAGAAACAGGAAAAAGCTCAAATAAACAATCTAACTTTACACTTAAAGGAATTAAAAAATAAAAATACAAACAAACCCAAAAGTGAATAGAAGGAAGGAAATTATAAAGATCATAACAGAAATTAATTAAATAGAGTCTAAAATAATACTAAAAATGAATTCAATGAATTCAGGAGCTGATTCTTTGAAAATACAAAGAAAATTGACAAACCTCTAACCAGATTCATTAAGAGCAAAAAGGGAGAGTGCCAAAATAAATAAAATAATAAATGAAATAAAATTAACAAATGACACCAAAGAAATAAAAATTACTTTAAGAAAATATTACAAACAACTATATGCTAAAAAGGGACAAATATGTACAAAATGAATGAATTCCTGGAAACATACAATCTTCCAAAACTAAATCAGGAATAATAAGATGATCTAAATAGATAGGTAACAATTAGTGAAATTCAGGTGGTAATCAAAAAACTCCCAACAAACAAAAGCCTTGAATGGGATGACCTCACAGATAAATTTTAACATTCAGGGAAATAACACTTCTCCTTCTCAAACTATTTAACAAAATTCAAGAGTTAGGAAGTCCCCCAAACTCATTTTGCGAAGCCAGGATTATCCTAATTACAAAACCAGTTGAAGATACTACAAAGAAAGAGAATTATAGGTCAGTATCCTCTATAAGCTTAGATGATAAAATTTTCAACAAAATATTAGCAAATCAAATCCAGCAATACATTAAAAGGATCATACAACATGATCAAGTGGGATTTATTCTGGGGATGCATGGTTGGTACAAAACCCACAAATCAATAAATTTAATACACCACATAAACAAAAATGAATGTTAAAAACCACATGACCATATCAATAGATTCAGAAAAATAATTTGAAATAACCTAGTGCCCATTCATGATTTTAAAAATCTAAGAAAAGTGAGAACTTTGGGAACATACCTGCCATCTATGACAAAAACTACAGCCATCATCATATTCAGTGGGCAAAAACTAGAAGCATTCTCCTTAAATAGGGAACAAGACAATGATATCAATTTTCACTGCTCTTATTCAACATAGTACTAGAAGTCCTTGCCACAACTGTCACAGCAGAAGAAATAAAAAGCACCCAAATTGGTAAGTCAGAAGTGAAACTGTCACTATTTGCAGATGACATGATACTGTATAGAGAAAACACTAAAGATTCCACCAAAAATCTTGTACTGATAAATGAATTCAGTAACATAGCAGGATGCAAAATTTATATCCAGAAAACAGTTGCATTTTTATATGCCAACAATGAACTATCTGAAATAGAAACTAATAACCCCATTTAAAATTGCTTCAAAATAATCAAATATCTAGGAATAAACCTAACCATGTGTAAAAGACCTGTTCTTGGAAAATTATAAGACACTGAAGAAATAATTTAAAGATACAAAAAGGTGGAAATGTATACCGTGTTCATGAGTAGGAATAATTAACATAATTTCAATGTCCATATCTCCCAAAACAAAGTACAGATTCAATCCAATTCCTAAGAATGTAACTGTGATGTATTTCAGAGAACTAGAACAAATATCCCCAAAATTTATATGGAATGACAAAACACCTTGAATCCCAACATCAATCGGGAGAAAGAAGAAGAAATTTGAACAAATTGTGTTACCTAACATCAAGCTATATTACAAAGACATAGTGATCAAAACAGCATGGTATTGGGAAACACCAGACATGTAGATCCATGAATCAGAATAGAGAATCCAGAAATAAACCCACATCTGTATAGTTAATTAATATTTGACAAAGGAAGCAAAAACACACAATGTGCTAAAGATAGTTTATTCAATAAATAATGCTGGGAATATTGGGCAGAATCCTACAAAGAAATGAAACTAGACCACCTTCTTACACCACATACAAGAATAAACAAAATATATTGAAAATGTAAATATTAGACTCAAAACTATAGAAACCATAGAAGTAAACATAGCCATTAAAATCTTGGACGTTTCACATAGAGATATTTTTTCTTCTATATCTCCTTGAACAAGGGAAACAGAATAAAAAGTAAACAAATGGGACTTCATCAAACTAAAAATATTTTCACAACAAAGGAAACCATCAACAAAATGAAAAGACAATCCATGAAATGGGACAACATATTCACCAATGATACATCTGATAAGTGTTAATATCTAAAATTTATAAAGAATTTATAAAACTCAACTCCAAAAAAAACAACAAAAACAAGCAATCCAATTTAAAAATGGGTAAAAGACCTGAATAGAGACACTTCTCTAGAGAGGACATACAAATGCTCAATAGACATATGAAAAATAACGTTCAATGTCACTCATCATCAGAGAAATGTAAATTAAAACCACAATGAAATATCACCATACATCTGTTAGAATGGCTTTCATCAATTAGTAAACAAACAAAAAATGTTGATTAGGATGTAAAGAAAGTTGAACCCTTGTTCACTTTGGTGGGAATGAAGACTGATGAAGCCACTGTGGAAAGTAGGGTGGAGTTATGTCCAAAATTAAAAATGGAACTGTCTTATGACCCAGCATTTTCACTTCTGGGAATTTTTCCAAAAGATCCCAAAACACTAATTTGAAAAAATATATGCACCTTTATGTTTAATGCAGTGTTATTTACAATAGACAAGATTTGGAAGCAGCCCTAGTGTCCATCAGTAGATGTGTGGGTAAAATACCTATGATACTTATACACAATGGAATACTGTTTTGCTGTAAAAAATAAGAAAATTTTACCCTTTGAAACAGCATAGATGGACATAGAGAACATTATGTTAAATGAAATAAGTCAGTCACAAAAAAAGAACTGCTGGCAAAGATGTGGAGAAAGGGGGACCCATTTATACTATTGGTGGGAATGCAGATTGGTTCAGCCACTGTGGGAAGCAGTATGGAGGTACCTCAAAAAATTAAAAATGGATCTGCCTTTTGACCCAGTGATTCCCCCTCTGTGAATACATCCAAAGGAACACAAACAGCAATTCAAAAGAATGTAAGTACCCTTAAGTTCACTGAAGCGTTTACAATCACCAATATATGGAAGCAGCCCAAGTGTCAATCAGTAGATGAGTGGATAAAACAACTATGGGACATTTGTGCAATGGAATACTACTCAGCTGTAGAAAAAAAAGAAAAAAATTTACCTTTTGTGAGAGTATGGATGACCTGGAGAACATTATGCTAAGTGAAATAAGCCAGGCAGAAAAAGAAAAATATCATATCAATTTCACTCATATGTGGAATCTAATGAACTACCTGAACTAACAAGCAAAAGAGAACCAGACTCAGATAGTGAGCAGTCTGACAGCTCTGGCAGAGATTGGAGGGTTGTGGCATGGAGGAATTGAATGAGAGAGAGAGTAAACAGTACATAGCTCAGAAGTAAAACCCCCCATAAATATGGTCAATTGATCTTTCACCAATGGGAAAAACAAATAATATAAAGCAAATACAGTCTTTTCAACAAAGGGTGTTGGAACCACTGGATAATCGCATCCAAAAAAATGAAATTGAACACAATCCTTGCAGTCTTAAACAAACAAACAAACAAACAAACAAACAAACTCAGAACGAAGCTCAGACCTAAGTTTGAAATACAAAACTATGAAATTCCTGCAAGATAACATAGCAGAGCCTAAATACTTTTTGGTGTGACAATGACTTTTATTTATTTATTTATTTTTTCAGTTACAGTTGTCCCACCTTTTCCTTCATTGCTCTCCCCTGTCCCATCCCCCCGACTCGTAATGCCTTTTGAGGTACAACATCAAAGAAACAACACCTGAAGGAAATAATTGACAAATTAAATTTCTTCATTAAAATTAAAATAAGAAACTTGTGATAGACAATGTTAAGAGAAGAAGACAAGGCACAATATATTTCCAAAGACTCATTTGATAAAGTATTGTTATCCAAATATACAAATAAATCTTTAAACACAACAATAAGAAAGAGAACAAACATAAAATTTTCCCAAGCCCTTAACATACACCTTACCAAAGAAAACATATAGATGGAAAAATAAGCATATGAAAACATGCTCAACATAATATGTAATCACAGATGTACTTATTAAAACACTAATATGATCTTGCCCTGATCCATGTGGCTCAGTAGGTTGGACATCCTCCCACAAAGCAATAGGTCGCAGGTTCAATTCCTGGTCAGGCACACCTGGGTTGCAGGTTTGGTCCCAGGTTGGGGGACATATGAGAGGCAACTGATCAATGCTCCTCTCTCACATTGATGTTTCTATCCTTCTCTTTATCCATTCCTACCCCCTCTCTAAAAATAAATATGTAAAACTTAAAAAACACTAATAAGATAACACTACTCACCTATTAGAGTACTCAAATCCAAAGCACTGAAAATACCAAATGCTTGTCAAGATGTAGAGCAACATAAACTCTCATTCATTGTCAGTGGGAATGCAAAATGGTATAGCCATATTGGAAGATAATTTGGCAGTTTCATAAACACTGAACACTCCCTAACCATACAGTCTAGCAATTGTGCTCCTTCGTATTTACCTAAAGGATCTGACAACTTATGTTCAAACAAAACCTTACGCAAGGATGCTTATAGATGCTTTATTTATAATTGCTAAACCAGGAAGAATACAAGATATCCTTCCGTAGGTAAATATATAAGTGAAATATGCCGCATTCAGTTATAACAATGAAACATTATTCAGTGCGAAAAAAAGAAATAAATTATCAAACCATGAAAACACATGGAAGAACCTTAAGTGCATACTATCAAATAAAAAGCCAGTATGAAAAGACCACACACACACTAAATGATTCCCACTATATGATACATAAAAGGCAAAACTATGGAGACAGTAAAAGATCAGTAGTTGCCAAACGTGAGGGGTAGGAATACAGGTTAATTAATGAAACACAGAAAAAATTTAGGGTAGCAAAAATAATCTGTATAATACCAAAATGATGGATACAAGTCATTATAAAATTTGTTCAAACCCATAAAATGTGCAACACCAAAAGTAAACTGTATGTAAACTATGAATTTCTGGTAATTATAATGTCACTGGAGGTTCATCACTTGATACAAACGTACCACTCTAATGAGAGATGTTGATAAAGGAGGAGGCTATGTTTCTGTGGGGTTGAGTTATATGGGAAATTATTGTTGTTTTTTTATGATTTGTTTCTTTCAAGAAATTGGTCTACTTGTTAAAAGATGTATCATTAATGAATATGAAACTTGGAGAGTATTCAATTTTTATATTTTATATATCAGTGGGGTCTGTAGCAATGCCCTCTCTTCTGTGTATGTTGGTAATATGTAAACCTCTTTTTTTTCTTTGTTAGTCTGAATAAATGTTTATGAATTGTATTAATATTTGCAAAGTACCATTAAACTGAGTTTTTTTTTCTGGTCTAAATTCCACTGATTTCTATTGTTACCTTTATTGTTTCCTCCTTTCTGCTTGCTTTGAGTTTATTTTGCTATTCTTTTTCTAGTTGCTAAAAGTGGAAGCTCAGAAAATTTATTTGACATGTTTCCTCTTGCCTAATATAAGCATTCAATGTCACAAAGTGTTCATTAAATACTTCTTTAGTTTGCATCTCACAGATTTCGATTCATTGTTTTTATTTACATTGAATTTAAAATATTTTCTGCTTTCCTTTGTGACTCACTAATAGATAATTCAGAGGTTTTTTGTTCCGTTTTGTTTTCTTTTAACCACTGAAAATTTTTATTGTGATTGTATTGAATGTATACATCATTTGGAGACAATTGCAATCTTAACAATATTGAGTTTTCCCATCTTATATCTCTGTATTTAATTAGGTCTTCTTTAAGTATTTTAGCAATATTCAGTAGTTCTCAGTGTACAGGATACACAGATGGATTCCTTAATTTATGCCTAGGTGTTCCAATTTTTTGATACTAGCATAAGTGTATTTTTGTTGTTGTTGTTTTTCCTTAGTTCATATTCTTTTTTAATTTATTTTAATCATTATTCAAGTACAGTTTCTAACATTGATGCCCATTCCAGCCAACGCACTCATCCCTCCCCTCCTCCATCCCATTTCCAAACCCCCCTAGTTTTTGTGTATGTGCCCTTTATATTTCTTCCTGTAAACCATTTCCATACTCCCCTGAAATTCCCTCCTCTCCCCCTCTTGGGAACTGTCAGCCTGTCCTGTATTTCACTGTCTTTGGCTATATTTTGCTTGTTTCTTTGTTTTGCTGTTTAGGTTCCTGTTAAAGGCGAGATCATATGGTATTTGTCTTTCACTGCCTGGCTTATTTCGCTTAGCATAAAGCTTTCCAGCTCCATCCATGCTGTTGCAAAGGGTATGAGCTCCTTCTTTCTTTTTGCTACATAGAATTCCATTGTGTAAATGTACCATAGTTTTTTGATCCATTCATTTACTGATGGGCACCTAGGTTGTTTCCAGCACTTAGCTATTGTAAACTGTGCTGCTATGAACATTGGGGTGCATAGTTTTTTTTGGATTGGTGTTGCAGGGTTCTTAGGATATAGTCCCAGCAGTGGAAATGCTGGGCCAAAAGGCAGATCCATTTTTAGTTTTCTGAGGAAGTTTCATATGGTTTTCCATAGTGGTTGTACCAGTCTGCAATCCCACCAACAGTGTCCCAGGGTCCCTTTTTATCCACAACCTCTCCAACACTTGTCGTTTGTTGTTTTGTTTATGATGGCCATTCTGACTGGTGTGAAGAGATATCTCATTGTGGTTTTAATTTGCACCTATCTGATAGCTAGTGATATTGAGCATCTTTTCATGTGTCTCTGGATCCTCTGTGGGTCCTCCTTGGAGAAGTGTCTATTCAAGCCCTTTGCCCACATTTCAATTGGGTTGCTTGTCTTCTTAGAGTGGAGTCGTGTAGGTTCTTTATATATCATGGAGATTAAAACCTTTACTGATGTATCATTGGCAAATATGTTTTCCCATTCAGTTGGTTCTCTTTTTATTTTAATACTGTTTTCTTTAGCCATGCAGATGCTCTTGATTTTGATGAGATATCACTTGTTTATTCTTTCCTTTATGTCCCTTGTTCTAGGGGACGTGTCAGTAAAAATATTTCTGCGTGAAGTATCTGAGATTTTCCTCCCTATGTTCTCCTCTAGGACTTCAATTGTGTCACAGTTTATATTTAAGTCTTTTATCCACCTTGAATTTATGTTTGTGTATCATGTAAGTTGGTGATAGAGTTTCGTTTTTTTGCATGTACTTGTCCAGTTCTCCCAACACCATTTGTTGAAGAGGCTATTTTTGCTCCATTTTATGCTTCTTTGCCCTTTGTCAAATATTAATTGACCATAGAGATTTGGGTTCATTTCTGGGCTCTCTGTTCTGTTCCATTGGTCTATGTGACTGTTTTTATGCCAATACCAGGCTGTTTTGATTACAGTGGCCTTGTAATATAGTTTAGTGCCTGGTATTTTGATACCTCCTACTTTGCCCTTCTTTCCCAAAATTGCAGCAGCTATTTGGGGTTGTTTATGGTTCCATATAAATTTTTGAAGTGTTTGCTCTATGTCTGCAAAATATGCCATTGGTACTTTAATAGGCATTGCATTAAATGTGTAAATTGCTTTGTGTAGTATGGACATTTTGATGTTAATTCTTCCAATCCATGAACACGGTATATGTTTCCATTTGTTTGTGGCTTCCTTGATTTCGTTCTTCAGTGCTGTGTAGTTTTCTGAATACAGGTCTTTTACCTCTTTGGTTAGGTTTATTCCTAGGTATTTTATTTTTCTTTTTGCTATATCAAATGGGATTTTTTTCTTGATTTCTGCTTCTGCTGTTTCATTGTTGGTGTACAAAAATGCCTTTGATTTCTGGATATTGACTTTGTGTCCTGCTGTTTTGCCAAATTCATTTATTAGGTCAAGCAGTTTTTTTTCACAAGTCTGTAGGATTTTCTATGTACGCTATCATGTCATCTGGAAACAGTGACAGTTTCGTTTCCTCCTTTCCAATTCGGATGCCTTTTATTTCCTTTTCTTGTCTGATCTCTGTGGCTAAAACTTCCAGTAATATATTGAATAGAGGTGGTGAAAGTGGACAACCTTATCTTGGTCCTGATCTTAGTGGAAAAGATTTTAGTTTCTGCCCCTTGAGTATGATGTTGGCTGTAGGTATCCCATATATGACCTTTATTATATTGAGGAATGCTCCCTCTATTCCCACTTTGCTGAGTGTTTTTATCATAAACAGGTGTTATACCTTATCAAATGCTTTTTCCACATCTATTGATATGATCATGTGATTTTTGTCTTTGGTTTTTTTATGTTATGTATTACATTTACTGATTTGCTAATATTGGACCATCCTTGCATCCCTAGGATGTATCCCACTTGGTCATGGTGTATGATCTTTTTAATGTATTTTTGGATACGGTTTGCCAATATTTTATTGAGGATTTTAGCGTCTATGTTCATCAGCGATATTGGCCTGAAGTTTTCTTTCTTTGTTGTGTTTTTATCTGGTTTTGGTACTAGTATGATGTTGGCCTCATAAAAAGAGTTAGGGAGTATTCCACCTTTTTGGATTTTTTTGGAATACTCTGTGAAGCATAGTGGTTAGCTCTTCCTTAGATGCTTTGTAGAATTCTTCTGTGAAACCATTTGGCCCAGGGCTTTTGTGTGTCAGGAGTTTTTGATTACTGCTTCAATTTCATTTGCTATTATTGGTCTGTTCAGGCTTTCTGGTTCTTCTTCATTGAGTTCTGGAAGATTATATTTTTCTAGAAATTTATCCCTTTCATCTGGGTTTCCAAATTTTTTGGCATACAGTTCTTCATAGTAATTTCTTACAATCCCTCATATTTCCATGGTATCAGTTGTAATCTATCCTCTTTCATTTCTCATTGTGTTTATTTGGGTCCTGTCTTTTTTTTTTTCTTGATGAGTTCTCTTAAAGGCTTGTTGATTTTGTTTATCTTTACAGAGAACCAGATCATGTATTTAGCAATCCTTAGAATCATGCTTTTAGTCTCTATGTCACTTAATTCTGCTCTGATCTTAGTTATTTCCTTCCTTCTACTTGCTCTAGCTGTCTTTGTTGATGTTCCTCAAGTTCCTGTAGGCATAGCATTAGGTTGTTTCTTTGAAATGTTTCTATCTTTTTTATGTAGGCCTGTACCGCCATGAGCTTTCCTCTCAGGACCACCTTCACTGTGTCCCATATGTTTTGGGTTGTTGTGAGTTCATTTTCATTTGTTTCCAGAAACGTTTTGCTTCCTTCTCTTATTTCATTCTTGAGCCATTCACTGTTTATAGCATGGTATTTAATCTCCATTATTTTTCAGTGTTTTCAATTTCTTCCCTTGGAGTTTTTTTCTAATTTCAGTCCCTTGTGACCAGAGAGTATGCTTGGTATGATTTCAGTTTAATTCAATTTGTTGAGGCTTGTTCTGTGCCCTATCATGTGGTCTATCTTTGAAAATGCTCTGTGCGCATTTAAAAAAGAATGTGTATTTTGATTCTTTGGGATGGAGGGCTCTATATATATCAGTTATGTCCATTTTATCTAGGACATTGTTCAATGCCACAATATCTTTGTTGATATTTTGTTTGGAGGGTCTGTCCATTTTTGACAGTGGGGTGTTAATATCCCCCACTATAATTGTGTTGCTGTCAATATCTTTCTTGAAGTCCTCTAAGATTTTTTTTATGTATTTGGTTGCTCCTTTTTGGGTTCATACATATTTACAATGTTTATGTCTTCTTTGTGGATTCTTCCCTTCAGTATCATGAAGTGACCTTCTGAGTCTTTCTTTATGGTCCTTTTTTGTAGGTCTAATTTTTCTGATATGAGTATTGCTACCCTGTTTGTTTTTCCTGTCTGTTTGCTTGGAAAATTTGTTTCAAGCCCTTCACTTTCAGCCTTTGTAGGTTTTTGATCCTGAGGTGGGTCTCTTGTAGGCAGCATATGTATGGGTCCTGCTTTCTTATCCATTCAGCTATTGTATGTCTCTTAATTGGGGCATTTAATCCATTTACATTTAAGGTTATTATTGATAGGTACTTATTCATTTCCATTTTTGTACCTGTGTTTCTCTGTCTCTCTTTTCCTTCCTTTCCTTAAAGCAGTTCCTTTAGCATCTCTTGCAGAGCTGGTTTTGTGGAGGTGTGTTCTTTTAGACTTCTTTTGTCTAGGAAGCTTCTTATTTGGCCTTCTATCTTAATTGAGAGCCTTGCTGGGTAAAGTATCCTTGGTTACTGGTCTCTGGTTCTCATTACTTGCAATATTTCTTTCCATTCTCTTCTAGCTTCAGCATTTCCATTGAGAAGTAAGCTGCTATTCTTATTGGGGATCCCGTGGTTGTTACTTCCTGTTTCTCACTTGCTGCCTTTAAGATTCTCTCTTTGTC
>CM052552.1:6266348-6289213 GCA_028533065.1 Trachops cirrhosus | reverse complement strand
CCATCATAAACAAAACAACAAACATCAAGTTTTGGAGAGGTTGTGGAGAAAAAGGGACCCTAGTGCACTGTTGGTGGGATTGCAGACTTGTACGACCACTATGGAAAACAGTATGGAACTTCCTCAGAAAACTAAAAATGGACCTGCCCTTTGACCCAGCAATTCCACTCCTCGGACTATATCCTAAGAACACTTTAACTCCATTCCAAAAGAACTTATTCACCCCAATGTTTCTAGCAGCACAATTTACAATAGCTAAGTCCTGGAAACAACCTAGGTGCCCATCAGTAAATGAATGGATCAAGAAACTATGGTACATTTACATAATGGAATTCTATGCAGCAGAAGAAGGAAGGAGCTCATACCTTTTGCAATAGCATGGATGGAGCTGGAAAGCATCATGCTAAGCAAAATAAGCTAGGTAGTGAAAGACATATGCCATATGATCTCGCCATTAACAGGAACCTAAACAACAAAACATAGAGACAAGTAAAGTATAACAAAAGACACTGAAATAGAGTACAGGTTGTCAGTGACCAGAGGGGAGAGGGGAGGGAATTTCAGGGGGAAGGGAAGGGTTTACAGGAGCAAATATTGAGGACACATTGACAAAACTAGGGGCGCTGGAAAGGGGAGGGAGGAGGGGAGGAATGGGTGGGTGGGCTAGAATGGGAATAAAGGATAAAACTGTACTAAATAAACTAAAAAAAATAAAAAATACATAAATAAATAAATTAGAGCTTGGTGAAGGTCAGATAGAGAGGGGAGAGTCTCGGGGTCAGAGGATGTCTGCAGTAGAGGTATGTAGAGAGAACTTCAAAGAGAGACATGAGGAGAGTAGAAGGCCTGCCTGGAGATGATAGAGGCAGAGCTAATGGAGCTGCAAGAATCAATAGGCCAATCACAGTCATGAGAGATCCTTTGAGTTGAACTGTGACCAAGAATGCTAAGCTGCAGACTTCTGCATCTCTGAAGTACATATGGAGAAGTCACTCTCTTGGTATGGGAAATTTTGGTATGGGACTTTAGAGCTTGGTTCAAGCCTTCTCTCTGGGGTTTTTGGCATTTTGGACATTCTAGACCTCTGGTCCTGCTCCGTGCACAGACCAATGCACTTGTGGGACCAGAACATGTGGGTCTTACCAAGGACTTAGACCCTGAATGGATTGGAGCTTACTCCTGAACGCAGGGTCCCATGCAAGGATGTGTGCCTTCCTGGGCTCCAGCATTTAAGTCACCATGATACAGTGTAGCATGGCACATGGTTTCCTGAACTGCTACAGGGAGGCTGAGTACAGTGTGCCCCAGATCCTGAAGGAGAGAGTTGCTCTGAGAGGATGGCAACTCTGAAACCCACAATTGGACATTCCAGAGAGGATGGGGACCTGTTTGTATGACTGCCTGATGTATTGATAAATATATGGGGAACTCCTGGACATAGTTCTGGCTTGTAGCCTTGTAGGGAGAAAAGGAAGTTCTGTGTCTTGTGGGAGAGGAGGGCTCTGAGCAAGAGTGCTCAGTCCCCACAAGGTTTCAACCTCATTAATAAAAACCTGTATCCTTCAGCACTAATTGTTGAGTTATGTGAATGGGAGGTGCCAAGTGGCCAAGCCCCAGTTTGCATGCTTATATATTGTTAAGATCTAAATTTTTCTTAAAGGATGAAAGAAGCTTAAACTCCAAAATAAACTCTTTTCAGGATTCCTTTCCCATATAGTATGATATATTGACAAGAAATGGAATATTTTTTAATCAGGTAAGCTGAAGTGTTTCAGGTGAAATGATCTAAATTATGTTTTGGCTTATTTTCAGCATCAACACAACAGTTGGGTTGTGTCTACCTCCCCTTAAACTCTGGAAAAATAGCTCTTTCTTACCATTCAACAATAAAATGAAAGAGACAATGCAATTAGGAAATGTTCTGTATAATAATGGGCCATTTTAAATGCCCATGGAGGTGTTTAAGGTAACACGAAAGCCATTGTACTTGGCACTTGATTTCTTTCAGATTGTAAAACCCTTAGTGCGTGTTTTTGGACAGAGAGGGTGTGATATAAGTGAAAAGTGAAAGGGTAATGGTAAAACTTCACTGCTGGTTTTACCAAAACATTTTCATATTAAAACATGCCCTCCTGGGAAGCATTGACAGATGGAGTAAAGTAAAACAATCCACCATACCTGAGAATCTTGCACAGTGCCAGCTGGATCCATTAAGAGGCTGTGAAGAAATATCAGTCGTTATTAAACTAAGTCCTCTGAGACCAGGAAGCAGGAGATTGGTTTGCAAATGCCTCCCCTGCAGGGACTCTGGTAATGTACTGTAATATGAACCTGTAATCATCACTCACTAAATCCGGTGCTAGTGGACCACTTTGTATAATACAGCTCCAAGTAAACTGATGATCCATTTATTTTATTTAATGTACCTACTCAATTCATTTGGAAATACAGGGGGTGGATATTTGTCTGAGGCATTATATAATCCTCTCCTGATGATTAATGTGTTAGTATTTGTAATCACACTGTAGATAAAAATTGCTGTATAAGTAATAGACATTATCCTGTGGTACATACAGCAGCAGCTACTCCATAAGGAAAAAAAAAAAACAAAACAGGACAACAATACATAACCATGATAAAAAGTCAGATGCAGACTTCCTCATCAGCCATGCCCTCCACTCTACCATGCACTGGAGTAAGTCAATTCCTTAAAATGTGCCAAAGTTCAGTAAACCATATCTGAAGATAAGGAAAACTTTATGGATAGCAAAAAAACAGATAGCTCTGCAACCCTATTATGCTTACAGTATTGCATTCAGTATGAAACTGCAGTCTTAGCCTGGACAAAAGACAGGCTAATTTGTATAGCAACGCTTTGCTCAGTTGTTGCTGATAGCTTAGCACTGTGGTGAGTGGAAAAGCTCTTGCCATGGTGACTGCCTAACCCAGGTCTCTGGCATAAACACTGTTGTCATTGGGTAAATTATAAATGACAAAAAAAGCCTCAAATTTAAGTGCAGTTCACCTGTAATTAGTGTACAAATCGATTTAGGAGCATAGATGGAAATGTTTGTCATCCTAAATGGCACACTGACCTGTCTATAATTCCATGAGTGAACCACTAGAAGCCTAACAGAAGCAGTTCTGTTTTAAAAAACTTCTTAATGTTAAGTAACACTTCAGAGCTGAGCCTCAAATCTCAGGGAGGCTCTAGACTGGAATACATTTCTAAAGAAGTTTTTCCCAGAATTTTTAATTTTATACAACTTCTCATTGTTAGCATATGTTTATCATCTACTACTATAACCATTTCTTCAAAAATAAAGTACATTTTAAAATGTAAGAAATAAGAAAGACATACAAACAGAAAAAATGAACTTGCATAAGTGCATGTAGACCTGTCTGGTGTGGCTCAGTGGACTGAATGCTGGTTTGTGAATCAGAGGGTCACTGGTTCTATTACCAGTCTAGGGTACCTTCCTGGGTTGCAGGCCAGGTCCCCAGTAGGGGGCACACAAGAGGGAACCACACATTGATGTTTCTCTCCCTCTCTTTCTTCCTCTCTTCCTCTCCCTAAAATTAAGTAAATAAAATCTTTAATTTTTTAAATTGCATGAAGAAATAACAAGAAATCAGACTGTAGTATAAAATGCCCTGAATGATCTAGCCCTTATTTCTTTGACCACATCTTGTACTTCTCTCCCTCATGTTCACAATGAGACGCTGACCTGCATTATGTCACTTCCCAGCTATAATCTTGTTCTTTGCACACAGTCTTTAACTTGCTGTTTTTCTTCCTGGAGCACTATTAATCCAGTTGTTCTTGTGGCTGGTTCTATCTTCTCAAGCAGGTCTTATCATAAATAATGTCTTTTTAAAAGATATTCTCCTTTATTCATTCCTTTTTATTCCTTTAACTCATTTTTCATAGCACATGCCATCCTCTACAATTATTTGATTTATTCATTTTTATATGTTTATATGCTTGTTGTCTTGCTCTTATATCTCAAAATGTCAGTTCTTGGAAGGATCTTTATCTGCCTTATTAAATGTTATTTACCTACAATCTTCCAGACTTTGAATGATATCTGAAAACTACCAGTCATTCGATAAATGTTTGTTGAAGCAATCAGTGAATGACTTACTCAGGTATCATGTTAAATTCTTTATAGACATTATTATATGTAGTCTACATAATAATGCTATAAATTAAGTTTATCATTGTCCTTATTTTACAAATAAATAAGCTGAATTTAGAAAATTAACTAAATTATCAAAGGCAATGGATATAAGAAATAAATATCAAAGCTGAGACTCAGAGGCAGAATTTAACTCTATTTGACTCTGGAAGCCAGTCTCTTAATCTCATTCTATACTTCTTATTTGACTTAGAAAATCTTTAACAAGTTTTCAGATTTAAAAATTAAAAGTAAGCAAATATATTGGAGGGCTGAATTATATTACAGTCCCAAAATTTTACTACTGAAATTGGAATGATGACCCAAAACAAATAAAATAAAACAATAGGAGTAAATTTGAAATGTTGTTCTTAATATTTAAAGAATCAGATGAGAAAGAATGGATAAGAGGAGCCTTAGTTTATAAATTGCTTTCATGAAAAAAGAATCATGGAAGTTTTATTTGACTCTAAGTTCATGTGTCCTAGCAAAATGATGTGACTGCCACAAGACAAATTAAAAAGCAAGCTGCTACAAATATACTGTATTAATATAAGCCTTGTCTCCAAGTAGGGTTGCACTGTAATTTTCATTGATCAGAGCATTACAACCAATTACAAAAGTTAATTTTTAAAAGGGAAATAGACAAGCTAGAGCTTGATCTACAGAAAGTGGCCAAGAACATGAGGGGTCTGAAATGAATGCAAAATAGGTAACAATGGGAAGAAGTAGGTGTGCAAAGACTATATTAGAAAAGTCATATGTTATAAATTTTAAGAAACCACCATTTATGGGTGGATTACTCATTATTTTCACATAAAAGAACCGTGGCTGGTGAATAGAAGTTAAGAGGAGCTAGATTGAAAACAGATATATGTAACAACTTTCTAATGCTTTGTGTAACATAGGACCCAGTTGACTCACAAAGGATGAGATTCTGTCACCGGAGATGTTCAAATAAATATAAAAAAGCTCTTAACAAGAATGCTATTGTTGACCTTTAATCAACAGGCAGCCACATATTTCTACAGCAAAACGGTTTATTCTGGAACAACAAAGAATTGCAATTTAAGACACACGATCTAAAGACAAACCACATGCAATTCCAGAGAAACAAAGTAGATAAATATTATTTTGTTGAGTTGGGAAGAGCTATTGTAGACTAAGACTTTATTGAAGAAATCTAAAAATTCAAAGTGTAGTGAATTTTTATTGTCTGAGTCATGACAGTCTCCAGTTGGCTGAACTTATAATTATTAAGGAGGAATCTTTTCTTCCTCCTCCTAAGTTAGTAAAGTAGTATCACTTCTTATCAGAGTTGCAAGGTTTATCTCTTCCTGTTGGGATCAGTAGTGTGAATTGAGTGACACGTTCATGAAAGTTCTCTCTTCGAGACTCCCAAGTTCATTTTAAAAGAGATTTCTGTTTATTAACTTTCACAATGTTTAGTGAATGAAGATGAACCAGACCAGCAATTTCTAAGCCTTAGTCCAATAACTGGCTCTAGGCAGAAAAAAAAAAAAAAACCACTAACTGACCAACCAACCAACCAAACAAACAAACAAACAAAAAACCTAAGATTCCTGGGCAACACTAACTATATCTATCAATGGGACACAGTGATATGTTTTTCTCCCCAAAAGGTTTTTCTCCACAGGATACCATGGAACTCTGGGAAGATTCTAAAATCAACAGATTCCTAGTCCTCAGCATATTTATCTGTTAGACTGCTAAATCTCATTCATACTTAAACTCCTTGATTGTGAGCTCTTTTATGATAGGGTCACATCATTGCTTTCTGTATAATGCCTGGCACATAGTAGGCAATCAATGAATGTTTGTCAAATATATTAAAAATTTGTGAAAGCATAAATCAAAATTATTAGGTGCATCTGCAGAGAGCAAAAAAATCTTCCAAATGTTCCTAAAAGAAAGCAAATAGAATAAATAAATATATATAAATTCAGACTTCATAAATAGAAAATATTGCTAAAAAGTTTATATTTTTTCTACTGTTTAAAGGTCAATATCTCAAAATACATGGCCATGTTACTTAATTATTTTTAAGAGGGATAAATGGAAGTAATATAGGAGGTCTATCAGTTTACTGGGATTCCTGTAACAAATTTACCACAACTTGGTGTCTTTATATAACCAAAGCTTATTCTCTCATGTTTTTAAAAACTAGAAGTCAGAAATCAGGGTGTCATTAGAGTTGTACTTGCCCTGAAGTCTCTGGGGTTAGTCCTGCCTTGCCTCTTCCAGGTACGGCTGGTTCTTGGCTTTTCCTGGTTTGTGGTAGTATAGCTCTAATCTCACATCTCCATGTACACTACTCCCCTGTGTCTCTGAATCTCAATTCTACCTATTTTTTCTCTCATAAGGACACTATTCATTGGATTTAGGCCCCACCATAAACCTAAGATGATATCATCTTGAGATCCTCAATTACATTGGTAAAGACCCTATTTCCAAATAAGTTCACATGCACAGGTGTGGGGCCGGATGGTGAGGTGGGATGTGAAAAAGTTCCCTAGAACCAATTCCAAACTGTGTGTGGAGGCTTTCCCACACCAAGTAACAATTTTAAGACTCCAGCAGGGTATCTACTCAATTCTGATATTATCTACCCAGAGATAGAATCATATTGCACAGGTAAAAGGCTCAATCTCATTAGGCTGCCCTCTACTTCAGAGGCCAATTAAAAGCGCAGGTTGGTTATTCTGTTCTTCTGACCAATCAACTATAGACTGGAGGTTCTCAAGACCCCTTCCTTGTCAATTCAATTCAGACACCAGTTGCAAATCCAGGTTGTTACCTGTACTTCTGACTAACTGGCTATAAATAAGACGTTCCCGTAACCCTCTCTCTGGGTTTGATTAATTTGCTAGAATGCCTCAGGGAATTTAAGAAAACCTCTTAATTACTAGATTACTGATTTATTACAAAAGATATTAAAGGATAAGGATCAGCACCTAGATACAGAGATACATAGGGGCAAGCTTCCAACAAAAGAAACTACTGTCCTTGTGGAGCTTGAGGCCCATCTTGGAGGAATGTGAAAATGTCCTGGTTCCCCAATGTGGAACCCCTTAGAAAAAAGGCTGATGAACTGTTTTTAGGGGTGTTTCATGGAGGCATCATTACATCGTCATGATTGATTAAGTCATTGCTTATCGGTGATTAATTCAACCTCAAAGCCCTCTCCCCTCCCCACAGATCAGGTGTCACCATGGGTGAGGTAAAAAAGTCATCTAATTAACATAACAAGAGACATTTGTCACTCTTAACACTGAGAAAATTTCAAAGGTTTGGGGAGCTGTGAGCCAGAAATGGAGATGAAGACCAACTATATATTTTTTATTATAAATCAAAATATATCAGGGAGCTAGGGCATGGACATATCTTTTGCGGAAAGCTCAACCCACCATGGAAGGACAGTTTCATATAACCTCTAATAATAATAGCTAACATTTAGTAAGTGCATACTATGGGCATGGCATTCTTTAAAGTATTTTAAATGCATCAACTCATTCATTCTCATGATGACTAGATGAGATGGAAATTGAAGCACAGAAAGATGTTTTACTTTTCCAGGATCACATAGTGCTAAGTGGTAGAGCTAAGACTCAAAGCCATCATGGTTCCAGAGATCATGATCTTAATTACTGTGCTATGCTGCTTCCAAATTACTGTCAATATTATAATAATTATTGTAGTAAATGTAGCTGTCTTTGTTGAGACATTGAGTTTAGTGCTTTACATGGATTACATAACCTAATCCTCACAACAACCTTGCATAACAATTATATTTATGATTCCCACTTGACAGTTAAGAAAACTGAGAAACAGATAGCTTAAGTAAAGTTTTTAATGTTATACATATAAGAAATGTTGGATTCAAGATTAAATGACCAAACTGTAGTGTTAGTGGGCTTAATAACTTATAAATAAATGACTCCAGGATTAAAACTTTAATTTACTCATCATTTATCTTTCTTCCATAGTACTTGGTTATATTATGTGATCAATGAAATTTTGCAGAATGAATTAGATTAATAATGCTACAATAATTACATTGTGCTTCAGCTACATTTTGTTTTACTTGTCAGTGTGTCAATTTCTGACTTTATCTCCTCCTTCATGGCTATATGTCAGTATTGACAAGCATGCCATTTTTCAAAGAATTCTGTAATGCAGCTAGAGGTGTCTATGGAAGGGTGGTTTTTAAGAGATAGATGTATATGCACAGGGAATCATGCTCCAAACAAGCATTCTGTCCAAACCAATCCAATTCAAATCATATGCTTATTAAACAATGTCTGAGAACAAACTGTAAGTCACATCAAAGACCCTGAAAATATTCCACCAGGATAGTCTATATGCCAAATCAACTGAATGTCAGCATCATCCCTACTATGCTCATATTTCAACTATCAAGTAAATAAAAAAACCCTCCAATTACTGCCTAAGGTGGGAATTAAAGTAACATGCTATCCACTGTTCTTGCTGTACATAATCCCTTTGAAACTAATAATTAATGTAAATATCTAACCTTAAATACAGATACTACTTAAAAATACTAATGAGAAATTAGAGGTCAAATTTAAATTTGCAACAATATCCTCAGTCTCAAAGGTAGATCTGTAAATATCAGCAATGCCAGGCATATTACACAACTCCAGGGGGTCAATAAATATTCACGTTAGTTTATGTGAATGGCATTCCTTGGAGTTGTAAAGTACATAACCTACAGAGCAGTATCTAGAGATCCCAGTGAGTAAAAGTGATTTAGGTTAACAAAGGACTAATGCAAAAAGACATTTATAAAGAGTGCTGATGCACACCAGTGGTATTTCAAGTTTTAGCAGAACCAAAGAGACGGCTTCACTTAGAGTATGTTAAACTTGAGTAAAAGTCTAATTTGGATTTGATGAGCTAGGAGAATTCTAGTGAAGGGAAAAGCACAAAAATTTGGAGTTTTATTTGAATGTTTTCTCAACTCTTCAGACCACCAGGTGCTAGATACCTCAAGGGAACTAGCTTTCTCTGAGATTTTGTTGTAATTTGGATTAAACAGCAGGAAACCTGTCCACACATAAAGAGCTAGGAAATCAAAGCAAGCTTTGCAAACTAGGAGATGATCATGCTGGTTGTGGGGTTTTAGTGGCTGGCACTTCCTGCTTCTCTTTCTCATTCCATTAGGTGACAACTGCAGCCTACTCACTCAATTTGAGTTATACAGCCCCTCACCCTCCTATATTCTGTTATATTTGACTATTTGTTTTTGCAAGTGGCTGACCAGCATTTAGTTTGTGTCTAATAATACCTTTGGTTTGCATATCCTGTGTGTCATAGTTGGTGAAGGTGAGAAATAGACTTTTAAAAATAGTACATTTTGTATAATGTTCTTGTGTGCTAGAGATTATTGTAATAACTTTGTCCTTTGATTTAGAGCTGGAAATCCAACCCAGGAATGTTTGATTAGCAAAGCTCATGCTATTTTTTTTTATCCTCACCTAAAGACATGCTTACTGATTGTATAGAGAGAGGAAGAGAGGGAGGGAGAGTGGGAGAGGAACATCAATGTGAGAGAAAAACAACAATTTGCTGCCTCTTGCACATGCCCTGATGAGGGACTGGTCCCACAACCTAAGTATGTTCCCTGACCAGGAATTGAACCCACAAGCTTTTGGTTTACAGAATGATGCTCCAACCAACTGAGCCACACTGTCCAGTAAAAAGCTCATGCTGTTAACTATTAAATTATGCAACCTTTTCACAGGCTTAAAAATTATTAGACACATTAACATGCTCTTACTTATACTGGCCACACCCAAAATATATATCCTGGCTTTCCCTCTTTCCCATTGCCCTCATTTATTTTTCACCTCAACCATTACGTGATGAGGACATAGAACCATGTAAATAGCCCATGAATTTTTCTGGATAAACATTCCCAAGAAAAAAGAATGGAGAACTCAGAAATATTGTTCTTGATCCTATCACAATAATTTGATTAATTCCTACTTCTAAAACACTAATTTCTGTACTTATTGGTGTGGAACAAGTGAGAGATTTAGTTTCATGATTTCATTATCATCTGTAATCCTCATTGCACAAGGAAAATTTACAAAAGCTTTTGTAATGAAGCAAGAGACAGAGAGTCGTTGTTATTTCTATTTTACAGGAAAAATTTAGACATAGTAATGAACAATTCCCTTAACCACTTTTGAGAGTAATCAGAGCACTGAAGAACAATTTTGGCTAAAAATGACCTTAAAAAGGATTGTATCACTTTCATTATATTTTTAAAGTTACCACAGATTCTGGCATCCAAATTTATTGTTAGTTATTTGTGATGTAGGCTAATGAAACTGTGAAAAATATTCAGTTGCATTTAACTCTGAATTGCAAATAATGTACAGCTGCAGCACCATAAAAATCTCAGCATCATCATTAGATAAAGTGATATTAAAATATTTGGAATATTATCAGCTACTGTGGTTCCCTAGTCTCCACAGGGCTTAGGGATTTTGTAAAGGAAATTATATGTTTCCTATCATGTTTACCCTTATCCCATCTCTCCCAAAATTCCTATTTTTCCCTGATATTAACAATGTGATAGAAATCTAGGAATTCTGTGGGTTCTGGTTGGGCATAGATCAGGTCTTTAAAATTCACAAGGCACATTCATATTTTATGCATTCCTTGGATAGAAACCTGTGAGGACAATAATAATAGACATGATTTGATTGATTCCTGTCACCTATGTATTACTCTTCTTATATTCATATTTGTTCCTTATAACAATCCTATACATTAAGTAATACTAGATCCACTTGACAGATAAGAAAATTGATTCTCTGAGATTTTATAGGATTTAGAAATTTAATTATTTTTTTTATTTGGATTAAGGTCCAAATTCCATAACTCCCTAAAGTCTAAATTAAATTCCATTTATAACTTTTATTTTGTACTGTCTTTGGAGAAAAGTAAGTGCAGGGTTTTTTATTCTCAAGGTATTCTTTTCCATTTTAATCCATAGTCTTACATTCTTAACTTAAAAGAATACCAACAAAAAAGTATAAACTAAACTTTCTTATACAACAGGAATTCCCCAGTGTGGTTTGTTGGATTAAATCAAATACTGGAACAAAGGTTCAAGTGAGTTGATATTTCAGCCACTTTAAACTTGATCTTCTGTTTCCTTCCTCCTATATAATTTTTCAGTCTCCCTTTTCCCTTAGAAAAGTAATGTGAAAACAGAAAGCTGATATAGCATCACAGGAAAACATGAAACTCCATTTTATTTTTTTCTCCATTACTTTCTTGTAATGAAAAATAAAAAAGGAAAAATAGTTTATAGACATCCTGCTCTCCATTGTCCACAAAAATATTAGAGGAAAATGGGTTATTTGTTAGAAATGAGTTGCCAAAATATATTCAGCTCTTCAGCTGGATATAATTAAAATGTCAAAGTTGTTTGATCACTTTTTCTGTATATTGCAAAGTGGACCTACCCTTAAGCTCAGCTATTTTGAATGTCCCTGTAAGTTTCTTTTTTGACAATTCCACCTGGCCCTTCATCTTCTCCCATCCCTTCCCAACTCCCCCTTTCCCTCTATGCCTTACATCCCATAAAATCAATTGCAAAGGCCTTTACTTTAAGTGTGCATTAAAGGCAAGGACGTTCTGGTGCTTTATGGAATCTAACCTTCAACTGGAATTTTTTTGGGAATACTGTATTGCTGAGCTATGTTGGCATTCACCATTGCTTTGCCCTTGGGATGTATGACACACATTCATGAATTTTAAGGAGTGTTCCTTCTCTTGATCCCTCAGCCAGGAAAACATCTTGTTATGTGAACCTGTAACCATTTCTTTGCCTGAAGAAGTTGTGTATGGCCAAGGACTTACTGATGTCTTATGAAATATTAACAAGTAGTAGAATAATTAGCTTCACAAAGGGCTTTAAAAAAGATTTATTTTAATACTGGCAAAAACATGGAGAAAGTGATTTATTTTTGTCTTATACTATATTTTAAAAATCCCATATATGCTTATGCATGAAGGACAACCTGATAAGTTGGAGACTATAATTTATGCTCCTTGTTTTGAGCCACAGTTGGGTTCTTAAAAAAGTTGGTTTCCTTTTTCAACACAATTACCTGCCCATTAATAAGTATATATTATTTTCCTTTCCAGATGTCACCCTCTGATAGCAGGAAAGGCATTACTAGGAAGATACATGGGATCAAAATTTGTTCCTCATTTCTTAGAAACCCCAATGGCAAAGATGTGAGCCTATGTGAAAATTAATACCGGAGATTTAAGAATTGGTAGCAAGTTGAGGGCTATTCCTCTAAATGCTCACATACCTAGAAGATTAAGGATTGTGCTCAATATCCAAAATCCTAACAAGATCCTGAATAGACATTTCTGCAAAGAGGACATAGAGAAAACCTATACATATGTTAAAAGATGCTCAACATCACTAATCATCAGAGAAATGAAAATTAAAATCACAATGGGATGTCACCCTGCACATGTCAGAATGGCTATCATCAATAAATCAACAAGCAACAAGTGCTGGTGAGGATGTGGAGAAAAGGGAACCCTTGTGCACTGTTCGTGGAAATGCAGATTGGTAAAGCCACTGTGGAAAACACTATAGAGTTTCCTCAAAAAATTAAAAATGTATCTGCCTCACCACCTGGAGAATTCTACTTCTGGGGATTTATCCAAAGAAACCAAAAACACTAATTTGAAACTATCTATGCACTACTATGTTCATTGCAGCATTGTTTACAATAGCCAAGATACAGAAGCAAGGCAAGTACCCATCAATAGATGAGAGGATAAAAAATCAGTGGCGCATATGCATAATGGAATATTACTCCACCATAAAAAGGAGTGAAATCTTACCATGCACAACAACATTGATGGACTGGAGGGTATTGTGCTTAGTGCAGTAAATTAGTCAGAGAAAGACAAACACTGTATGATTTCACTTATATGTGGAATCTAAAGAACAAAATTACTTAACAAACAAAATAAAAACAGACTTAGATGCAGAGAACAGACCACTGTGTGCCAGCTGGAATGGGGGTTGGGAGACTGGATGAAAGAGGTAAAGGGATTAAGTACTAATTGGCAGTCATAAAATAGTCATAGAGATGTAAGTAAAGCATAGGGAATACAGAAAATAATATTGCAATAACTATTGTATGATGCCAATTGGGGTACTGGAAGTATAAAAGAGGCCACTATATTAAGTATATAGTTGCCTAACCACTAAGTAGCAAACCTGAAACCGATACAAAATTTTAAAAAATGTAATTGTTTCTTGGCCTTCAGTTTGATATTTCTCACAGTATCAGAAGTTTCATTTTTTGTTGTTTTTGATAAAGTTAGTCAACTGCCAAATTCATGAAGTTGACTTAATAAAAAAAAAAGAGTGAGAAAAAGCAGACAAAGATTTAAGCTTTGAGGTTCTCTTCTTGGGTAACTCCAGATAGTCATTTCTTTTTTCAGATTAAGGTCATGGATTCAATGTTATATCATATAGCCCATGGTGGAAAACTTTAATAGTCAAGGTACTAGCAGCAGCTGCACTAGTACTCTTGGCACAACTCTAAACCCAGAGTGATCAGTCATTAAGTGCAAAAACAGAGTATGTCATTTTGTAACATTCTGCTGCAGTGGTACAGACAGCAGAAGCAGGCTGAGCAACATTTTTTTTCCTATGCAATGCCACATTGGAAAGCTTTGAATCAATGCTGGGCCCTTTCTGTTTACCCAGTGATACTGAATGAAGATAGGACTAGGTCAAGTGTGAGGTTGCTGCTCAGAATGGACCCATTGAAAGAGGATCAGAGAGCCATTTTGATTTCGGTTTTCAAGGTGTGTTTATTTTAAAGGGAAACATTTATGAATTGACTAAGTTGTGTAGAAGACAAGCATTTAATCAATAAAACACATGCCATGAAACTAAATGCACCACAGAGTGGAAGGATTTTAAAAATAAGCCCATTGGCTGCAAAATGTACAAGATCTCATAACTCTCTCTGGAACAAAACTCTGTCATCTATCCAAACAATAGTTGTGTCTAGGGAACACATTTGAACACTTTATGAAAGTGATAAAATTTTTTTATTGTCCACATTTGTTCTAGGCAGACCTTTAAGTTAGATCCTTATAATTAATTCTTCAGCTGCTGAGGAAAATGCAAACTGCATAGAAGCATAATGAAACATTAGCTTACCTTTTATTGTTAGTCATTGTGATAACAATATTTTTATAGTATCTTATTTAAATGTCATAGCAATCTTCTAATGTGAGTCCTGTTATTCATATGTCAGGTTTGCCACAAATCCTTACTATGATGATTTCCTTCAAGATAGTTAAAGTCTAAAACTCCTTTAGGTTTTACCTGCTCTCTGAGTTGAGGCTACACAGAAAATGTAGTAAATGAAAACATACATATTGCCATTTCCAGTTTTTATTTATTTTTAGTGCATATTTCCAGCTTTGTCCTTATAAATATGCCTCTTGAGGAGGACAAAAACATTTACAAAATAAAGTGAGAATGGATGGCCTGAAATGCAAGTGCATTTAGACAAATTTGTGTGTTAGCTGCAATCCCATTATAAAAAAGGACCGGTTTCCATTTTCAAATGTGATACTATAGATTTGCAGGGATGTCTAACCTTTTCGTATCTCCAGGCCACACTGGAAGAAGAAGAGTTGTCTTGGTCCACACATTAAATACATGTAATCACAAAAAAATCTCATAATGTTTTAAGTAAATTTGTGATTTTGTGTTGGGCCTCATTCCCAGACATCTTGGGCTGCATGCAGCCTGCAGGCTCCAGATTGGACACCCTTGTTAGAGTGTATATATTGCTGACATTTTGGAGTTTCTTAATTGTGACAGTCAATCAGTCTTTGCTAAAGACATACAAAACAGTATTTCCCCATGTTGTCTCTGCTCAGAAATACAAGAACTGATCATATTCTAAGATTTACTAAATTAAAAAACAATTTTGGCATATTATATTTTGCCTTTCTAGCTAGTTCTACATTTAGCATAAGAAGCCATATTGAATATGAGGATGCTTTATTTTAGAGGTGACTCTCAAAGACATGTAAAGTGCTAATAATATATTTATAAGCCTGCTAAAGATGTATTACAGGAATGTACACCTTACAAATAATTTACAATGTATTTACAGCAAAGAAGTTAAAACAAATCAATGGCTCTTGAAAATACATTTATTGAAATTTCATACTTATACATTTTATTAAAAATGACTTAAATATGTTCAAGTGCACTATTTATAATAAATAAAGTATCCAGGAATAGCAATCAATTTAGAGTAATTGTTGACTAGATAAAATTATGGTAAACAACTCAAAGTCAAAATTTTGTGTATGAATCTAAAAATCAAACTGTACTTAATAAACCCTTAACAAATATAAAGCCCCTAAAGAGGAAGTAAAACAGTATGAGAGGAAGGAAATTTTGAACCAGCAATTGAGCTATTTAAATGAGTGGGCTCAGAACATTTCTCCTCATTGACAATTGAGATCATTTGCCATGTACTTACCTACTTTTCTCCAAACCTGATGTGTTTGCTCCTTAGATGTAAAACTGCATAAAAGACTTGCCTACAAAGCCAAGTGGAGCTTAACAATATGATATTTTCTGTAGGCCCATATGATCTATTTTCATCTCTTTTTACTTTCTTCAGCAGAGCCCCAAATTCTGCTGTTGCATTTGAGATGCCCTAAATTTTCAATACCGTGCTGCATCCTGGAAGTGATTTGATGGTGGCCATGATGTCTGTATTTTTGTACAGTGAGGATCCAGAGGTGATTAGGATATACAGGTCTTTATCATTTTGCAATATATAAATTTCCAAGATCAGTGTAGAGCTTCTATATCAGCCTAAAACCTAAGTTTCAAGATGTTTTTCATGTAGACCACATTAGTCTCTTCCAAACTCATGCTTTATCTTTGAGTAGTTTATATTGGTGTTTATGAGCTTTAAAGATGTTTTCATATTAAAATTATGCAAGCATACTTTTATTATCTCACTATTTTGAGTTGAGGTATTCCAAAGGCCAAGCCTAACTCTATTATAATTTTTCTGTTTTAGCATCCATCACAGCACTTTGAGTGGCAAAGGTGCTTAATAAAGATATCTATTGACAAGTTTTATTTTGCTGTCTCCACAACATAAACTGCACATGATTATTCATGATGCTGGATGAAAGAATTTATATAAAGTGTATAAAGTAGTGGATGGACCTCATTAATTTAGATACATGCTTATAGATCTAATCTGAAGTCAGTCACTTACTATGAAAGAGGCTGCTATGTTCTCTGTTGTTGAGTAGGAGCTAACATAGGAGAGTTGCCATCAGAGATTATACCAGAAAGTGGGGTGGGGGATGTAAAAAGTAGAATAATCCAAAGCATGCATAATACTAAGTCCATGGAAAATTTCTTATCTCAGTCCTTTGAAACAAAACCAAAAAGGCAAAATTAATTGTGTTGTTAGTTAGGATTGACAAAGGCTTTGAGGTTTTTGTATGTTATAACCTATATAATGTTAGAAAAATGAAAATAAAATGAGGCTTTTCCTGTTCAGGGTTATTTATTACTGATCGGCACAAAGTACACTCTTCAATCTCTCACAAAGATTATTTTCTTGAAATAAGGAAAATTTCTATGGTTCTTTATGATTTGACTGAATAATTCTGTCTGGCTCTGATCCTTCTCTTACAAAGCTGGCTACCAGCTTATGGTCTTGTTTTTGGACTGAAAATATTCACTCAGAATGTTGAATTAAATATCTAGAATGCAACTGGCAAACTTAAATGGATGTCAAATGATCTCACCTGAATTAATACATAAGTCATATTTATTAGGTTGATTTGCAGAAGTTATGGAGAAAAAATATCACAATTGGTTGATCAGTAAATTCACTGTAAGGGGGTATTTCAATGTTTGGGGTAATTTGTACCTGTATTCTAGATCTTCCTATGCGTATTGCCTCTTTGTTTCAACTATCTCATATTTTGAAAGAGGAGTGAATTCCAACCTAGATGCTGGCAGAGCTGCAGCTGTTAGTGCATGTTAGCCAACCTAGCATAGAAGCCAGGAGAACACAGAACTAGAAATATGCATGCCCTCTTTCCTATAGCCTCACCATCTGTGTATGTACACAGATTATCAAAATTGTGTAGCTGTGCTGATAATGCCCTATAGAAAGAGATCAGTTATGGTCAGATATAATTCATTTTTCTGCTATCAATGGCTACAGGACATTGCTGAGGCAGAAGAAAGGACTTTCAGATGGGGACAGAGTATGGAGGACAGAGAGTATGTTTTTACATTAACACTATAAACCCATGATGTCACCATGATAAGTTGGGCTTGCTAGTTACCCTCTAAAATCCACCTGCATTGATTCAATTATCAGTTTTCAGGTGATAAGCAGTACTACAGAGTGCTACTATGATACTTTGGGTCTGCAATGTGAAGCAACATTTTTTAAGTGCCATGGGAGTGTTGCAAAGATAACATAACTGATTTTCCAAAATCAACTTTGTTCAAAGAGACAGGATCTACTTTGGTTCAAAAAATATATAGAAAATGGAGGCAATTTCCACACTCAATTCATGTATATTCTTAATATGCAGAAGTATCTAAACTTTAAAACTAAAAAAAAAACAAATAAAAAAATAAGCATTTACAAATACCCAACAATAGGCAGACATTGCACTAAAACTGTCAACCACTGTGGGGAAGACTACAAGCTGTTTTGCATTCCAGTCTCCTGTAAGGTAAACTATTCACAAAATTAAGTTGGAGGTATGTCTTCTAGTTTCCAGCAGGATTTTTTTTCATAGAAAAATCATGTTATCTGTCTTTGAACCTCCTAGGAAAATTTCATTAAACACAGTTTTATGTGTTTTTTTGTTATTGTTTTTGTTTCTTTGTTTGTTTTCCTAAACTCTTGATCAGGAAAATCGAAAAATACTCCTGGGATTAGTCAAGATCCAGTCAGAAGGATATTTTATTTAAAAATCAAGACCATAAACATGTAGGCACTCACAGCTTTCATAGTCCAACTATTATTCCACTTAAGCTATATATTTTTAAAAACTCAGGAACATTTAAGAAATATTGAGGTAACATTGTTTAATAATATTATGTAAGTTTTTGTTGTACAACATTAGAATTCATTTTCTGTATACATTACAGCATGCTCGCTACCAAAAGTCTAGTTTCCGTCCCTCACCATATATTTGACCTCTTTTACCTTCTTTATCTTCCCTCTTCCCAGCTTCCCCTCTGGTAACCACCAATCTGCTGTCTGTATTTAAGTGTTTGTTTTTATTTTCTTTTATTTATTCATTTGTTTCCTTTTCTTTTATATTCCATATATGAGTGAAATACAGTTTTTGTATTTTTCTTCTACAAAATGTTCTAAAAAAACAACTTAAACCTGAAAGAAAACAGAAATTATAATAGTTATGTAAGGGAAGAAAAATCCATTAAGATAGTGCATGAATCAGCCATGACTGGTGTAGCTCAGTGGATTGAGTGCCTGCCTGCAAACCAAAGGGTTGCCAGTTCAATTCCCAGTCAGAGCACATACCTGGGTTGTGAGATGGGTCCCAGGTGGGGACATTTGAGAGGCAATGACACATTGATGTTTCTCTCCCTCTCGTTCACCCTTCTTTCCCCTCTCTGTAAAAATAAATAAATAAAATCTTTTAAAATAGGTAGTACATGAATAAGAACTTCCTGTTACAAAACATAAGAAGATATTTAATGGTATATTTCCAGGTCTATATATATTTTTAAATATTTTGTTTATTTATTTTTAGAGAGAGGGGAAGGGAAGGAGAAAGAGAGGGAGATAAATATCAATATGTGGTTGCCTCTCTAGCACCCCAGTAGGGGACCTGGCCCACAACCCAGGCATGTGCCTTGACTGGGAAGCAAACTAGCAACTGTTTGGTTCATAAGCCCAAGCTCAATCCACTGAGCTACACCAGCCAGGGACCAGGTCTATATTTTTGAGCTGCATATTCACCAAAGTGTAGTCCTCATTTGCTGAATATCAGATAAAACCTAATGACAAGCTACATTAAGTCTTATCAATGCAAAGAAAGTCTTATGAAATGTACTTAGAGCCTTAGGCAGGAAAATAACATGTACTGTAAATACCTACAGTTTGCTGTGCTGTAATTAATGAGTAATATTGTATTACCACTGCTGTCTGTCCTTTTACTTCAGCAAAGCAGTACTTATTCTTTTCTTCTCCTATTTACTGCAAAATTCTTTTCATAATTATATTGCTTAGTATGGAAAATTATATTTGATGATTTTAATATGTCAATCTTCCTGAGTTTTGTACTCAATATATTAATTATTCCAATCATTAATATGGGATGTGTTTCCATTTTTCACTTATGTGTCTTTTCTTATTGCATTAATATTTTATAATTTTTTTAAAGATTTTATTTATTTATTTTTAGAGAGGGGAAGGGAGGGAGAAGGAGAGAGAGAGGAACATCAATGTGTGGTTGCCTCTCATGCAGTCCCCACTGGTGACCTGGCCCACAACCCAGGCATGTGCCCTGACTGGGAATCGAACCTGCGATGCTTTGGTTCGCAGCCCGCGCTCAATCCACTGAGCTATGCCAGCCAGGGCTATTTTATAATTTTTTGACTTTTTAAAAGTGTTTTCTAATTTTCATTGTATAAGTTTTTCACCTCCTTGGTTACATTTATTCTTAAGTATATTTTGATGTTATTATACATAGAATTATTTTTAAATTATTTTTGGACTATTTGTTCCTAGTGTATAGAAACAAACTTAATTTTTGTACATTGATTTTCTGCCCTGATTTTACTGAATTTGTTTACTACTTCTAACAATTTTTTTGTGTAATCTTTAGGATTTTCTACATATAAGATCATGTCATTTATGAACAAAAATAATTTTACCTCTTTCTTTCTTACGCAATTTTTTTCTTCATTTAATTTTTAATCTTCACCTGAGGATATGTTTGTTGATCTGAGAATGAGAAGAAGGTAAGAGAGAGAGAGATATGTGAGAGAGAATTATCAATTGGTTGCCTTCTGCATTCACCCCAACTGGGCATCCAACCTGCAACCTAGGTAGATGCACTGACCAGGGATCAAAGCAGCAACCTTTTGGTGTATGGGACAGTGATCCAATTAACTGAACCACTTGGCCAGGTATGGAGAGCAGGACCAGTAAAATGGCATTAGTCCAATCAAGATAGCATAAAGTATATAAAACAAAGTGGAGACATTTATGTCAACTAAAATGTCTGTCAGTCAGCTATGACACTTTGGTTGAAGAAAGTAACTACCTAAGTCAGAGTGGACATGTCTGGCAAGGAGACACACTTAAGATATCTTCCCATGTGATTAGAACAGCCATGTCTGTAGGGCGGGACCACCCACAGATAGATTCCTGGGGAAATTCCACACTTGCTAGCAGAGGTGTCAACCAGAATGGCTATATAACACTCATAGGCTCCTAGGAAAATTGCACACTTGGTATCAGAGGTACAAAGACATTTATTGAAAAGACCCAGTAGGGTGGAATACACCACTTTTAAGGTAAAACTGAGGCAGGTTCTAGACCACTGCCGAGATTGCAGAGCTCCACACATGAGTGCTACTCCATGCCATAGTGATCTCCTTTGGCATTGGCCACCAGAGGCTCTGCCCTGCTGCCCACCTGTCTCTGGAGATCCTTCCTTGCATGATGCTGACAACTATCTTGTGCATTCTGCTGTCTCCCAGACCTGCAGACTGAGACTATGGGACTTGGGTTTGTTACTCTCCATTGATTGCTGTGTGTGTGATATATTTCTCTTAAATTGTTAAGAGTGTGAGCAGGATATTAATGTATGTTGATGTTCTACCTTGAGTGAACCTGTATTCAATGAAAGCTGAGTTAATAACATAGTTACTGTGTGTAACTCTTGTCTATTCCATGGTGCCAGGCTGCTCAGCAGGCAGCAAGATGAGCAATTACGCAGGAGACATTTAGGAAAGACTATATCATGAACATGTGTTTGTGACAGTAGGGCAGGGCTTTCTTTTCTCTTGCCTAATTGCTCCATCTAGAACTTCCAGGACTATGTTAAATAGAAGAGATGAGAGTAGCTATCCTTGATTTGTTCCTGACCTAAGATAAAAAGTTTTCAGGTACTTTTTATGTTTACCATTGAAGATGGTTACCTATGGGCTTTTCATATATGGTCCCTATTATATTGAGGTATATATCTCTTTTCTTGGCAACAATTTTTAGTTTTTTAACTTTTTTTATTGTTGTTCAATTAGAGTTGGCTCAATTTTGTCCCCATTACACTCCCCTGCCTTATGCACCTCCCACCTTCCACTTTCAGTCCTCCCCCCAGTGTTGTCTTTGCCCATGGGTCCTTTATACATGTTCTTTGACTTGGTCCTTCCCCTTCTGTCCCATGTTATCCCCCTCCTCCTGCTCCTCTAGTTACTGTCAGTTTGTTCTTTATTTCCAAATCTACTGGATCTACTTTGTTTGCTTGTTGTTTTTTTGATTAGGTTCCACTTATAGGTGAGATCATATGGTACTTTTCTTTAACCACCTGCCTTATTTCACTTACCATAATAGTCTCCAGTTCCATCCATGCTGTTGTGAAGGGTAGGAGTTCCTTATTTCATTCAGCTGCATAGTATTTCATTGTGCAAATGTACCCCAGCTTTTTGATCCATTTGTTTACTGACTGACACTTAGGCTGTTTCCAGCACTTGGCTATTTTAAATAACACTGTTGTGAACATTGCGGTGCATAGGTTGTTTTGAATTGGTGTTTCAGGATTCTTAGAGTATAATTCCAGCAGTGGAATTGCAAGGTCAAAGGTAATTCCATTTTTAGATTTTTGGGGAAATTCCATACATTTTTCCACAGTGGCTGTACCAGTCTGCCTTCCCACCAAAAGTGTACTAGGGTTCCCTTTTCTCCACATCCTCTCCAGCACTTGTTTGTTGATTTGTTAATGATGGCCATTCTGAATGGTGTGAAGTGGTATCTCATTGTGGTTTCAATTTGCATCTCTCTGATGTCTAGTGATGTTGAGCATCTTTTCATATAACTCTGGGCCCTTTGTACATCCTCCTGGGAGAAGTATCTGTTCAGGCCCTTTACTCATTTCTTTTTTTATTCTTTCTTTAAAACTTTTAAAAATATTTTATTTATTTATCTTTAGAGAGAGGGTAAGGGAGGGAGAAAGAGAGAGAGAGAAACATCAATGTGTGGTTGCCTCTCATGTGGGCCCCACTGGGGACCTGGCCGGCAACCCAGGCATGTGCCCTGACCAGGAATCTAACTGGTGACCTTCTGAATCAGAGCTCACACTCAATCCACTGAGCCACACAAGCCAGGGCTCTTTTTTATTCTTTTCATTCTTTTTTTTTACTGTTGTTCAAGTACAGTTGTCTCCATGTTCTCCCCACCACTCTCCCCACCCCAGCTATCCCTACCTCCCACCCTTAATCCTCCCCCCTCTTGGCTTTGTCCATGTGTACTTTATACATGTTCCTTGATGACCCTTCCCCAATCCCCCCCCCCATTATGGACTCCC
>CM052552.1:6238837-6250120 GCA_028533065.1 Trachops cirrhosus | reverse complement strand
CTGGTCACAATTCAGCATTCCAGGAATCTCCCACTAATCTCTGCTTGGTTGGACAGATCCCCACACAGCTCCATCCACTCTGCCAACATGTTCTCCAGGCATGTTTCCAAGACGTCTCCTTTTTTCACTCTAGCTCTTAATCCAAAGCAGTGTGGCATTTCCTTACTTCAAACCACTTGGCACTTCCTTATACACCAGATGCCATATCTAAATCCCCCTATTCCATGGCTCCTTCCTCATGGTTGCCTTCCTTATGGCTGCTGCTTACTATTGACCTCATGGCTAATGGGGCAGATCTTCTATGCCCTTTCAAACCACATGGCTGTCACCCTTCTTTTTCAGCCCTTATGGTGGAATTCCCCCTAGTTCACAGCTCCTTACTCATACCTCCCTCCTTCTCTCTCATTCCACCCTTATTTTTAAATGCTGACCCAGAGCTTCCTATGTGAATTTATATCCAGACCCTCCTACAATGTGCTTCAGTTTGCCTATATCTTTTATTTTCTTTTGGCTGAAATCTTTAGTCAGGGTAAGAGTCTCCCATGACACATAGATATCCAGGGTGGGCTACCTCCCCTGGCCACATCTTGAGTCACTGAATGCTCTGAAAGTCACATAGACTTTTTGCCTGAGGCTGCAGCATAGCTATCAACTAGCTATTAATTGCCATTGTAGTAAAAATATTAATTTTCTTTTTATTTCATTTTATTATATATTTTTACATTTTTATTGTTGTTTTACAGTTGTTTCTATTTATCCACAACACCCCCTGCACTCCAGCCTTTTTTATTATTTCCACTATTTTCCCCTGCATAGCTTTTTAATGTTGTTTCTTTATCTTTGATTTTGTTCCTATTATTTCACTATTTTCATTTGTTGCATATACTTGGATTTTTTTACTATTTTTATTTTAGTTTTAATGCCAATATAACTTTTTACTCTTCCCTTCTCTTACTCTATTTTGCATTCATCATTCTCTATCTTATTTTTGTTTTTAATTTCACTTTCCCTTTCTATGCCTTATTGCTATTCCTCATTCTTACTATTTCTCCTCCTTTCATCCACTCAAAACCATCTTTCTTTCCATTAGTCATCTCACATGTTTATCCCTTTCTTATAATATCCTTATTGTCATTCCACCTTTATTAATATTTGCTTAATTTTCATTGATATTGAGGTTGTTGCATTTTTTTTTCTATTCTATCCCTAGGTAATCACTATTTTTTTAACTTTTATATTTTTTATTTTAAATCTCATATTTTACTGTTCTTCTGTCTTACTCCATTTGGCTTCCTCCTGTACTATTTTTGTTTTAAATTTTATCTTCTCCCTTTCTTAGCCTATTTTCTAAACCTTATACTTATTTTCCTCTCCATGTCCCATCAAAATTAGTTATCTTTTCCTTTAGACATCTCACAAACTTATTTTTTCTTTTCTTATTTGTTTTTATAGTATTACTCTTTTCTTTCCACCTTTACCAATCTTTGTAACTTTATCATGAATATTGCTGAGGTGGTTGTTTTACTTTAGTTTGGTTCCCAGTATTTCATTTTTGTCTTTTTTTCCCCTCCAAACCTCATATACCATTCTCTTCTCTTACTCCTGCTTGCCCTATCCCCTACCTTTTATGTGGTAAATTCTATTTTCTCCTTTCCATCACCTTGTTTCTATTCCCTACTCTTGTTATTTCTCCTTTGCCAACTCTCTCTAAATCATTTTTCTTTCTGTTAGTCATCTCATGCTCTTTTTCCCTTTTGTATAATATTTTATTCACTTTCTACTTTTATATATCTTAATTCTATTGTTGGTATCACTGTAGTGGTCAGGGGATATTTCTGCTGGTGTAGGTTTTGTTTGCTGGGTTGTCTCGTTTTATTCTAGTAGATCTTATACAGCAGAATATGAGGCATGGGGAGTGACTCTCAGACAGCCAGAGGGGTGAATACATCAAGGAATGAGTCAAAAACAACTAAAACCCAATTACAATAAGGGGGCCCACAAAAACACATTAAGGATATCCCTAGAACATACAGCTCAGGAGTTAATGGAGACCGTACTACTGAGTACTACAGGTCTCCTACTATAAAGGCCACACCATGAAGACAGAGACTCAAAGCAGATCAATACAATACACAGAAACAAAAAAAAGCCACCAAAAAATGGAGAAACAAAGACAAACCAACCATCACAAAATATGGAGAAACCCCCAAAAGAGTGCTAAATGATTGAGGCAAGGAATTTATCAGAAAAAACATTCAAAATAATTGTGATAAGGACACTAAAGGAACTCACTGAGAACTACAAGGACCTTAACAGGACCTACATCAGCATGGAAAAGGACATAGAAACTATGAAAAAGATCCAAGAAGAAATGAAGAATACAATATCTGAAATGAACATTACACTAGAAGAAATTAAAAGCAGGCTAGGTGAAGCAGAGGATTGAATCAGTGAGTTGGAAGACAAGGTAGAACAAAATGCCCAGTCAGTGCAACAAAACAAAAAAGATTCAAAAAGAATGAAGATAGTTTAATGGAGCTGCAGGATGACATAAAATATAACAATATTTACACCATAGTGTTTCAAGAAGGAGAAGAGAAGGAAGAAGGGATAGAAAACGTTTGCAAAAATGACAGAAATTTTCCCTAACTTGCTGAGGGAAAAAGTCATGCAAATTCAGAAAGCACAGAGGACACAATCAATATAAATCAAAAGAGGCCCATTCCAAGGCACATCATAATTAAATTTGAAGACAAAGACAGAATCTTAAAGACAGCAATGGAGAAACAGCTAGTAACATAGAAGGGAGTTTTAATAAGACTTTCAGCAGACTTCTCAAAAGAAACACTGTTGAGCAAGAAGAGAATGGCATGAAACATTCCAAATAATGAAAAACTAAGACCTGCAAACAAGACCTACAAACTACTGCACCCAGCAAGACTATCATTTAAAATGGACGGCAAAATAAGGAGCTCACCATACAAAAAAAAAAGATAAAAGAGTACATCTTCACCAAACCAGCATTTCAAGAGACACTAAAGAGACTGCTTTAAGTAAATGAAGAAAAAGAGAAAGAGAAGAGAAGAACACAAGTACAAAAGGAAAAATGGCAATTAAAAATACCTATCAATAATAACCTTAAGTGTAAATACATAAAAAGCCCCAATTAAAAGACATAAAATAGCTGAGTAGATGAGGAAACATAATCTGCATATATGCTGTCTACAAGGGACCCACCTACAACCAAAAGACCTACATAGACAGAAAGTGAAGAGATAGAAAAATATCCCAAGCAAATGGATATGAAAAAAAAACTAGAGTCACAATACTTATATTAAACCAAATATACTTACAAAAATGCCATAATAAGATACAAAGAAGGTCACTACTAATATAAAAGGTGTCATCCAACAGGAGGATATAACCCTTCTAAACATATTTGCACCTAACATAGGAGGACCTAAATATGTAAGGAAAATATTACAGGATTTTAAGAAGGAGATTGAAAACAATTACAGTAATGGTAGGGGTTTATTTTCTTGTTCTTTTGTTTAAATGTTTTATTTATTTATTTTTAGAGAGGGGGAAAAGGGAGGAAGGAAGAGAGATACTGAAACATTGATGTGTGGTTGCCTTTCACACATCCCAAACTGGGGACCTAGCCCACAACCTAGGCATGTGCCTTGACTGGAAATTGAACTGGCAACTCTTTGGTTTGCAGACTGGCACTCAGTCCCTTGAGCAACACCAGCAAAGGCAATTGTAGGGGATTTTAACAACCTGATGTCATCAATGGAGAGATTGCCAAAACAAAGCAACAAGAAGGATATTGTGGCATTGAATAACACCCTAAATCAAATGGAATTAATTGATATTTACAGAACATTTCACCCCAAAGAAGCTAATATGCATTCTTTTTCTAATGCACATGGATCATTTTCAAAGATAGACCACATGGTACAACACAAAATAAGCCTCAACAAATTTAAGATAATTGAAACCATATCAAACATCTTTTCATATTACAATAACTTACACTACAAATGAATATCAAGGAAACACACAGAAAAAACAATCAAATACATGGAGACTGAATAACATGTCATCAAACAATGAATGGGTTAACAATGAGATCAAGGGAGAAATCAATAAGTGCTTGGAAACAAATAAAAATGAACACACAACATCCCAAAACTTATGGAACACAGTGAAGTTAGTCTTAAGAAAGAAATTTATAGCGATACAGATCTACTTAAATAAGATAGAAATTTTTCAAATAAACTTCCTCACTCTACATCTAAAAGAACTATAGGAACAACAACAAAGATCAAAATTTGAACAAAGAGGGAAATAATCAAGATAAGAACAGAATTAAATTACAGAGCCATAAAAATGCAAAAGAACAATGAATCTAAGAGTTGGTTATTTGAAAAGATAAATAAATTTGATAAACATTTAAACAGGCTCATAAAGATAGACAGAAGACCCAAATAAATAAAATCAGAAATGAAAGAAGGGAATTAACAACTGATACCACAAAAATGCAAAGGATTGTACAAAATTACTATGAACAACAATAGGTCAAGGAATTGGACAACTTGGGCATAATGGGTAAACTTCTAGATACAAAGATACAGTGTTCCAAAACTGAATGAAGAAGAAGCAGAAAGACTGAACAGACTGCTACCAACTGCCAAAATTGAAGCAGTAATGAAAAAAATCCTGGCACACGAAAGCTCTTGTAAAGTTGTCTTTACAAGTGAATCTTACCAAAAATTCAAAGGAGAACTATCTTCTTTTCTTCTCAAATTATTTCAAAAAGTTCAAGAAGTGGGAAGAATCTCACTTTTTTCCCAAGGCCAACATTACCTTAATTCCAAAACCAGGTAAAGACACAACAAAGAAATTAAATTACAGGCCAATATCTCTAATGAACATAGATGTTAAAGTCCTTAACAAAATATTGGCAAGCTGGACCCGGCAATACATTAAAGTGATCATACACCGTGATCAAGTGGTATTTATCCCAGAAATGCAAGAATGGAATGATATTCTCAAATCAATAAATCTAAAACACCACATAAATAAAATGAAGGACAAAAACCACATGATCATATAATAGATACTGAAGAAACATTTGATAAATAAATTCTAGCACAAGTTATGATGAAAATATTCAGTAAAGTGGGAAAAGAGGGAACATACCTTAGCATAATAAGGGCCATATATGAGAACATACTGCCAACATCATGCTTAATGGGCAAAAGCTAAAGGCATTTCCTTTAATATCAAGAACAAGACAAGGGCTTTCACCACTCTTATTCAGCATAGTACTGGAAGTTCTATCCTTAGCTATCACTCAAGCAAAAGAAAGAAAAACATCTAAACTGGGAAGAAATAAATAGGTCATTATTTGCAGCTTACATGATAGTGCATGGAAAACCCTATAGTCTTCCCCCTGCCCCCCAAAACTACTCAATCTAATTAATTGGGTTGGCAAAGTAGTAGTATAAAAAGTCAACATTCAGAAATTTAAGGCATTTTTGTACACCAACAATGAACTATCAGAAAGAAAACCTAGGGAAAAAATTGCATTTATTATAGCATCGAGGAAAATAAAGTACCTAGGAATAAATTTAACCAAAGTGATAAAAGATAGACCCATACTTGGAAAACTGTTGAACACTGAAGAAAACAATTAAGGAAGATAAAAATAAATGGAAGCATAGACTGTCTTCATGGATTGGAAGAATTAACATCATTAAAATGTCCATACTACCCCAAGTTATCTAGAGATTCAGCACAATCCCATTAAAGTACTAGAAGCATATTTCACTAATCTAGAACAAACACTCCAAAAATTTATATGGAACCAAAAAACAAATAGCCTCAGCAATTTTAAAAAAGAAGAAGAAAGTTGGAGGGATCACAATACCTCATATAAAAATATATTTCAAGGCCACTGTAATAAAAAGAAATCCTGGTACTGGCTAAAGGGCACATAGATTAATGGAACAGAATAGAGAAGCCAGAAATAAATCCATGTCTCTATGGTCAATTAATATTTGACAATGGGAGCACAAGAACACATTGGAGTAAAAATTGTCTCTTCAGTAAATGGTGTTTGGAGAACTGGACTGGTAAATGCAAAGAAAATGACACTATACCGCCAGCTTACACCATACAGCAGAATACACTCAAAATGGATAAAAGACTTACATGTAAGTTGCGATACCATAAAAGTCACCACAAAAATATAGTCATTAAAGTTTCAGATATTCCACATTCCATTTTTGCTGATATATCTCCTAGGGCAAAGGAAATGAAGGAAAAATAAACGAGTGGGACTACATCAAACTAAAAAACTTCTGCATGGGTAAAGAAACCATCATCAAAAAGAAAATGGAACTGACTATATGGAAGAACATATATGCCAATGACACATCAAACAAGGGTTTAATCTCTAAAATATATTAAAAACTCATATGACTCAACACCAAGAAGATACATAATCCAATTAAAAATGAACAGAGTACCTTAATAGACAGTTCTATAAGGAGGACATACAAGTGGTCTATATCATATGAAAATATGGTCAACATCACTACCCATCGGAGATATGTAAATTAAAGCAATGACATATCACATTATTCATGTCAGAATGGCTATCATTAATAAATCAACAAACAACAAGTTTTGATGAGGACGTGGAAAAAAAGGAGCCATAGTGCACTGTTGGTAAAAATAAAGGCTGGTTCAATCACTTTGGAAAACAATATGAAATTTCCTCAAAAAGTTAAAAATGGAACTGCCTTTTGACCCAACATTTCCACTGCTGGGAATATACAATAAGCATACTAAAACTCCAGTTCAAAAGAATGGATGCACCTCTGTGTTCACAGCAGCTTAATGTACTATACCTAAATGCTGGAAACAACCTAATTGCCCATTAGTAAATGAGTGGCCATTGTGTAAATATACCAGAGCAAAAACCTCTGGTATATTTATGCAATGAAATAATACACAGCAGAAAGAAAGATGGAACTCTTACCCTTCATGACAGCATGGATGGAGCTAGTGAAATAAGATAGTCAATGAAAGGCAAAAGACATATGATCTCACTTATAAGAGGAATCTAATGAACAAAATAAACTACTGATCAAAATAGAACCAGACACATGGCAACTTGAAACAGAATGACAGCAGCCAGAAGAGGGGGTGTTTAATGGTGGAAAGAACAGGAAGGGACTAATTAAAAAAATATATGAATGAGCAATGGATGTGGACAATGGTGTGGGAATTGACTGGAAGCTATGGGCATGTTTGGTGGAGGTAGGCAAAGAGGGGAAAATTGCAACAATTATAATAGAATAACAATTAAAGAAGAAAAAATAAAATATTTTGCAGAAAACAAGAAAGCAAATGAGGACAGAAATAAATGGACAATTTTGCTAAAGTGAATATAATCAAAATTTAGCAGCTTCTCATAGGTTTCTTTGTGAAAGAGAGTTTGTGAAGCAAAGGACTTATTATCCTGCACCTAGCCAGTTATTCATAGAGAACAGAAACTGGGAATGGGGTAGTGCTGCTTAGAAGAGAGTTAGAGAGCAGCCTATTAGTTAGCACTAGTCATTGTTTACATAATGGAGAGCCATTTTAAAGGTTGTCAGTATGTTTTAGAAGTCATTTCATAGCCTACAATACTAAAAGCTCAATTGGCCACAGTGGATTTTCTTCCGTTCTTACATGCTTGGCATTTCAGACTCTCAAACTGGGAATATTGAAGGACATATATCACTCCCCAGACAAAGGTGCATCATCTTCAAGTAAAAAATGGAAAAGCAGGAAAAGAAGAGAGATACAACATTTTAAATGTGCCAAATGCTAAATACAATTAAGATCAGCTAGTTTCGTGTGTGTATGTGGGTGAAGAAACCACTTTTAGATAATTTTTCTAGGGAAAAATAGCCCCAAACCCAGTATTCAGGTCTTCCTTTCAACTTTTTTTTCCTTCTTAATTTAGAAAATATACACCAATAAGAGTAAGAACATGTAATGTTTACTGTCTTTAGTGAACATCTGCAATATGCTGTAGGAGTGTGTATACATTTACCTTTCTTTATCCTCATTATATACCTATGAAGTATGTGTCATTGTTATCCTCTTTCTACAAATGAGGATGCTAAAAATAGGATATTTAACATTCTTGAAATCACACAGTAGGTAAATGGGAGACTTTTAATTTGAATCTGGATCTGGCTAACTCAAAAACTCATGTTTTTAATTACATTTGTCTCTCTAAATTGGCTGCTGCTGACATCAATATTCACACATTAGTGACCATTGACAACAGCATGACATTATGTGTGTGGTGAAAAGATTTCATACTTCCACAACATGCCTACTCAGAGAAATAGCTGTGCCCCCTATTCTTTCTGCCAGCTCATCTGTGTAACTCATATACTCCTTTCAGTAATCCAGTCTAAAGTTATCCCAATGGGGAACTAGCTATTGCAACTAAGAACGTTTTCATGCACTCTCACCAATTATTTCTCAGATAAACTGTCACAAACTCTGCTCTCTCAACTGCTGTCATGAAAACACAGGGATAAATATAACTGTCTACATTAAATAGCAACTGAGTAGTCTGAAAGGATGAATTTGCTTTCTCAATGATCTAATCTGTTCCTACAGAGGAGCTCATATATGGAGAATCAGCATCTGATTTTATCCTGTGTCCTGTATATAATTATTCCATATGTATCATTTTCATTTTATCTACAATATTATGTAAGTTCTTTGAGACAAGGAATGTGCTTTCTAAATATTTTGTATCCTCTCTCCTCTAACTGGAGGCATAGTGTTTCACAATGACATGACTTGGTATCTTGAGAAAGAGAATGAGAAAAATACTGTATCAGTTGACTTTTTATTGTATATGATAACTACAAAATTTAGTGACTTCAATCAACAACCATTAATTTAGTTCATGATTCTGTATGTTGGTAGTTTGGAATGGGCTTAGTGAGGTAGTTCTGATTTCTGCTGTACTAAATCATTTCTGTACAAACAGCTGCCAGTCAACCAGGCAGTTCTGCTTTAAGGCGTCAGTTGACTATTGGCTCTGGCAATAGGATTACAAAGGCAAGTAAGTAAGTTATGTATTTGTCATTATCCAGTAGACAAGCCTGGCAGGATTCAAAAACTGAGAGTGAAAGTGTACAGGACTTCCTGAGGTCTGGGATTGAAACTGGCCCAGTTTCTGTCATATTTTATTAGCCACAAGAAATGAAAAGAATGTCCCATGAACCAGAAGTGTCTGATATCCATATCTTGATGAGAAAGCTGACAAGTTTTGTTTTACCAAAATACTTCAAAATTATTAAGCACTTATTTTATGAAAAGTACTTTTAAAGCTATATTCATACTTCTGAGTGGAAAACTCATACAATTTGCTTAAAGTCACAGAAAATAATAACTTAGATTTGGCCAAATCTAAATGCAGTTATTTTTCTGCCACTCAAAACTGCCTTTCAATTAAAAACTAAGGGTAACAAAATATGTCTCAGTCAACTTGCTCAACACATTACTTTAAGTATCACTTCTTTGGCTACCATAATTTAAAACATAAATTATTTTTCTTCATACCTTTAGATGCATTTTACACTATTTTTCAAAACTGGGGTAATGGAATCAGATTGACAAATTTCGGACCCTGACACCCCACTTATTACCTTACTAATTCTATCTTTGACTCATAACATCCTCATCTCTAAAATGGATCAGTAATAACACGTATCATATAAATCTGTTATGAAAATTAAACTAATGCAATACCTATTAAAGTACAAATGGCATATTTCACAGACATAGAAAAGACACTTCAAAAATTTATATGGAACCATAAATGACCCCTAATAGCTGCTGCATTTTGAGAAAGAAGAGCTAAGTAGGGGGGATCACAATACCTGATACCACACTGTATTACAGGGCCACTGTATCAAAAGAGCCTGGTACTGGCATAAAAACAGGCACATGGACCAGTGGAACAGAACACAGAGCCCAGAAATAAACCCAAGTGTCTATTGTCAGTTAATATGCAACAAAGGGGGCAGTAACATAAAATGGATTAACAATAGCCTCTTCAACAAATGGTGTTGGGAGAACTGGACAGCTACATGCAAAAAAAATGAAACTCGAGCACCAAATTTCACCACACACAAAAATAAATTCAAGGTGGATAAAAGACTTGAATATAAACCGTGACGCCATTAAAGGTCTAGAGGAGAACATAGGCAGGAAAATGTCAGATATTTCACACAGAAACATTTTTACTGATATGTCCCTTAGAGCAAGGGGCATAAATGAAAGAATAAACAAATGGGATCTCATCAAAATATAAAGCTTCTGCAGAGCTAAAGAAAACAGTATTAAAATAAAAAGAGAACCAACTGTATGGGAAAACATATTTTTGCCAATGATACCTCAAACAAGGTTTTATTTTTTTTTTTAGGTAGGTGTTGATTTATTTTTTTAATTTATTTTTAATCATTATTCAAGTACAGTTTCTATCCTTTACTCCCATTCCAGCCAACAAGGTTTTAATCTCCAAAATATATAAAGAACTTACACGACTCTACTTGAAGAAGACAAGAAACCCAATTAAAAAGTGGGCAAAGGACTTAAGCAGACACTTCTCCAAGGAGGACATACAGAGGGTTCAGAGACATAGGAAAATATGCTCAGTATCTGTAGCTATCAGAGATGCAAATTAATACCACAAGGAGATACCACTTCACACCAGTCAGAATGGCCATCATAACAAAGCAACAGTCAACAAGTGTTGGAGAGTTTGTGGAGAAAAAGGGACCCTAGTGTACTGTTAGTGAGATTGCAGACTGGTATGACCACTATGGAAAACAGTATGGGATTTTCTAAGAAATTTAAAAATGGATCTTCCTTTTGAACCAGCAATTCCACTACTAGGATTATATCCTAAGAACCCTGAAACACCAATCCAGAAGAACCTATGAACCCCAATGTTCATAGCAGCACAATTTACAATAGCCAAGTGCTGGAAGTAACTGAGGTGCCCATCAGTAAATGAATGGATCAAAAAACTATGGTACATTTACATGATGGAATTCTATGCAGCAGAAAGAAAGAATGAAAGAAAGAAAGAAAGAGAAGAAGGAAGGAAGGAAGAAAGGAAGGAAGAAAGAAAGAGCCCCTACCCTTTGTGACAGCATGGATGGAACTGGAAAGCATTATGCTAAGTGAAAT
>CM052552.1:6215137-6238337 GCA_028533065.1 Trachops cirrhosus | reverse complement strand
CAACTGAACTCAATCATTTCTGTGAGCATCCTAATTACCAGTGTTTTGATCTCTGTATCTGATACGTTGGCTATCCGTTTGTTGCTTAGTTCTTTTTCTGGAGTTTTGATGTGTTCTTTTATTTGGGCCATATTTCTTTCTCTCTGTACACCTGTAATGTGGCAAGGGGTGGAGCCTTAAGTATTCGCCAGGGCAAGGTAACCCACTTCGCTGGGTTGTGGAGCTGTCTGTGCGGCAGGAGTCAGAAAGGGAACAATGTTGCTTGCTAGCTTGCTTAACTCTTGCCCAGCTTTCAGTCATTTCCTTCCCTTCCCACAAGTGGATTGTGTCCTTTCAGATGCTGATTTTCTGGTAGGTGGGCTTGTATATATTCTGGGATCCTGTGGGCCTCTCCAATGGGCTCCTTTGTGAGACTGGGATTCTCTCCTGCTCCTGAGATCCCCACAGGTTTTAACAGTCAGAGCTTTTGATGCTTTATTTCCCTGCAATGGGACACTGGGTTGCACAGTTTGCCATGCCCCCCAGTTTTTCCTCCCAGCTTATCCACACTTCAGTGTGGGAAATCCTGTCTGCCAGTCGCTGCCTCATCCATTCTGGGTCACTAACCACCACCTTGCCACTCATCCTCTCTGCCCCTGACTCTGCTCCTCCTACCAGTCTGGATGAATGTTTTTAACTCCTTGGTTGTTGGACTTGCATGCAGTTTGATTTTCTAGCACTTCTGGTTATTTTTTTGTTTGTTTGTTTTTGTTTTTAAATTGGTTGTTATCCTTCTTTTGGTTGTGCAAGGAAGCAAAGCATTTCTACCTTTGCCTTCATCTTGTCAGGAACTCCTGAGGTTTTAATTTGCATTTCTTTGGTGATTAGTGATGCTGAGCATTTTTTCATATGTGTATGGGCCCTCTGTATGTTCTCCTTGGAGAAGTCTCTATTCAGGTCTTTTATCCATTTCTTAATTGGATTGTTTATCTTCCTGACATTGAGGTATATTAGTTCTTTGTAAAAATGCTTTGGAGATTAAATCCTTGTCATATATATCATTGGTGAAAATGTTCTCCCATACAGCGGGTTCCCTATTTGTGTCACTGATGGTTTTATTAGCTGTGAATAAGCTTTTTACTTTTATGTAGTCTCACTTGTTCACTTTTTGCTTTGTTTCCACTGCCTTAGGAATTCTTTTGGCAAAAAATATTTCTATATTGAATATCTGAGATTTGACTACCTATATTTCATTCTAGGATTTTTATTGTTTCACCACTTTATATTTAAGTTCTTTTTACATTTGGATTGTATTTTTGTGTATGGTGTAAATTGGTGGTCTAGTTTCATTATTTTGTTTCGCTTGTACCAGTTCAGTTTTCCCAAAACCATTTGTGGAAGATACCATTTTTGCTCCCTTGTATGCTCTTGCCACCTTTGTCAAATATCAATTGATCATACAGGTATAGATTTATTCCTGGGTGCTCTGATCTGCTTCATTGATAAATGTGTCTGTTCTTTTGCCAGTACCAGGCTATTTTTATTACAATGGATTTACAATAGAGTTTGATATAAAGAGTTGTGATACCTCTAGCTTCATTTTTCTTGTGCAGAGGCTATTTGTGGTCTTTTTTGATTCCATATAATTTTTAAAGAATATTTGTTCTAGTTCTGAGAAGTATGCCATTGGTATTTTAATAGGAATTGCATTGAATGCATAGATTGCTTTGGGTAGAATGGCCTTTTTAATGATATTACATTTTCCAATCCATGAACATGGTATATGCTTTCCCACATTTGTCTCTTTCTCAATTTGTTTGGTCAGTGGCCTATAGTTTTCTGAGTACGGGTCATTGACCTCCTTGCTTAAATATATTTGTAGGTACCTTTTTTTTTTATTTTTTGTTGTAATAGTAAATGGTATTGTTTTCTTTGTTTAAGTTTTTCATAGTTCATGACTGGTGAATAAAAATGCCATCAATTTCTGGGCATTACTTTTGTATCTTGCTACTTTGCCAAATTCATTTACTAGGTGACGTGGACAATGGTCCACAGTGTCTATAGCATTATGGCTGAGTCAAGACAAATTCACATGGACTAATGAGTCCTGTGGAGAAAAAGGGATGGCATGACCACACTCTCAGGAGGAGAGCACGCTGACTCTTGCCTTGACAAGCTTTTACTGACTTTAATTTGCATAGGAATACAGGGCACATAAATCCCACTTCGTCAAGGTGCGTGATCTTTTTTATTTATTCTTAGATCATGTTTGTAATATTTTGTTCAGGATATTTGCATATATATTTATCAGGGATATTGATCTCCAGTTTTATTTCTTTGTTGTGTCTTTACCTTGTTTTGAATTTAGGATAATATTGGACTCATAGACAAAGCTTGGAAATCTTCCCTATCATGGATTTTTTTGGAATAGTTTATGAAGGATCAGTGACAGTTCTTTGAATGAAAAGTAAAATTCTCCTATTAAGCCATCTGGTCCAGGACTTTATTGTGCCAAAAGTTTTTTGATTACAGTTTTGATTTTATTCATTGTTATCAGCCTATTCAGGTTTTCTGTTTCTTCCATTTTCAGTTTTAGGAGATTGCATGTTTATTGTTTTATACTTTTATTATGTGGTTGTCCAAGTAGAGTTGTCTCCATTTTTAGTCCAGCACACCCCCTGCTACCCCACACATCCCTGCTTCCCACTCTCGAACCTACCCCTCTGGCTTTATCCATGTGTTCCTTATACATGTTCCCTGATGGACACCTCCCCTATTTTCCCCCATCATCCCTCTCCCCTCTCTCCTCTGGTTACTGTAAGTTTGTTCTTTATTTCAATGTCTCTGTTTATATTTTGCTTGCTTATTTGTTTTGTCAATTAGGCTTCACTTACAGGTGAGAGCAGAGGGTATTTGTCTTTCACTTCCTGGTTTATTTCACTTACCATATTGCTCTGCAGTTCCCTCCATGTTGTCACAAAGGGAAGGAGCTCCTTCTTTGTTTCTGTTGTGTAGAATTCCATTGTGTAAATGTACCATTTTTTTACCCACTAATTTACTTATAGGTCTTAGATTGCTTACAGCCCTTGGCTATTATAAATTGTGCTGCTATGATCATTGGGTATATAGGTTCTTATGAATTAGTGTTTCAGGGTTCTTAGGGTATAATCCTAGTAGTGGAATTGCAGGGTAAAAGGCAGTTTCATTTTTAGTTGTCTGAGGAAATTCCATACTGTTTTTCACAGTGGCTGTACCAGTCTGCATTCCCATCAACATTGCACTGGGGTTCCCTTTTCTCCACAGCTTCTCCAGCACTTAATGATTGTTGATTTGCTTCCAACAGCTATTCTGCCTTGTGTGAAGTGGTATCTCATTGTGGTTTTAATTTGCATCTCTCTGGTGGCTAGTGATGTTGAGCATCCTTTTATATGTCTCCAGACCTTCTGTATGTCCTCCTTGGAGCAGTGTCTGTCTAGGCCCTTTCCCCTTTTTTAATTGGATCTTCCTGGTTTGGAGTTGTGTGAGTTCTTTATATATTTTTGAGATCAAACCCTTGTCTTAGGTGTCATTGAGAAATATATGTTTTTCATATGGTTGGTTCCATTTTCATTTTGCTGATGTTTTCTTTACCCGTGCAGAAAATCTTTATTTTGATGAAGTCCTATTTGTTTATTCTTTCCTTATGTCCTTGCTCTAAGGAATGTATCAGTGAAAATATTGTTTCATGGAATATCTGAGATTTTCCTGCCTAAGTTCTCATTGAGAACCTTTATGATGTCACAACTTATATTTAAATATTTTATCCATCTTGAGTTTATTTTTGTGTGATGTATGTTGATGGTCGAGTTTCATTATTTTGCATGTAGCTGTCCATATCTCCCAAAACTATTTGTTAAAGAAACTATAATTATTCTATTTTATGATTCTGCACGCTTTATCAAATATTGATTGACCATAGAAACATGGGTTTATTTCTAGGCTCTCTATTCTCTTCCATTGGTCTATGTGTCTCTTCTTATGTTAGTATAAGATTTTTTTTTAAATTTTTTTATTTTAGATTATTCAGTACAGTTTCTATCTTTTATTCCCATTCCAGCCCACCTTGATTATAGAGGCCTTGTAATATAGTTTGATATTAGCTACTGTGATCCCTAAAACTTTGGTCTTCTTTCTCAAAATTGCTGTAGCTCTTGGATGTTGCTTATGGTTCCATATAAATTTTTGAAATAATTGTTCTATATGAAATATATGTTTGATGTTTAATAAGGATTGTGTTGAATTTATACATTGATTTTGGTAGTATGGACATTTTGATGATATTATTTGGTCCGATCCATGAACATGATATATGCTTCCATTTTTTGTGTGTGTCTTCCTTAATATTTTTCTTCAGTGTAGTATAGTTTTCTGAGTACAGGTATTTTACTTCCTGGGTAAGTTTCATTCTAGGTTTTATTTTTCTTGTTGCTATATCAAATGGGATTATTTTCTGATTTCTGTTTCTGATGTTTCATTGTTGGTGTACAAAAATGCCTTTGATTTCTCAATATTGACTTGGTATCTCACTGTTTTAGCAAATTCACTTACTAGGTCTAGTAGATTTTTGGTGCAGTCTATTGGGAATTTTATGCACACTAACATATCTCCTGTAAACAATGTCAGTTTTGCTTCTTTCTTTCCAATTTGGATGCCTTCTACTTCTTTTTCTTTTTCAATCACTGTAGCTAGGATTTCCAATACAATGTTTAATGGAAGTGATGAAAGTGGACATCTTTGTCTTATTCCTGACCTTAGTGGGAAAGCTTTTATTTTTTTAATGTTGGGTATAATGTTGGCTGAAGTTTTCTCGTCTATGGCCTTTATTACTGAGATATGCTCCCTATACTTCCACTTTGCTGAGTGATTTTTTCTTCTTTTTTTAAATATATTTTATTGATTATGTCGTTATACTTGTCCCATCCTCGCCCTTATTCCTCTCACCCTGCAGCCCCTTCACACCCGCAGTCTTCCCTCCTTAGTTCATGTCCATGGGTCATATACATAATTTCTTTTGCTTCTACATATGCTATATTATTGTCAAACATCCCTGTGTCTATTTTGTTGCTACTATTTATGCCTCTTATTCTCTGTATCATTTCCTGAATTTTCCCTGCTCCCACTCCCCACTGATAACCCTCCATGTGATCTCCATTTCTGTGATTCTGTTCCTGTTCTAGTTGTTTGCTCAGTTTGATTTGTTTTGTTTTTTAGGTTTGTTTTTTTATAGTTGTGAGTTTGTTATCATTTTGCTGTTCATAGTTTTTGATCTTCTCTTCCTCAGATAAGCCCCTTTAACATTTCATATAAAGGCTTGGTGATGATGAACCCTTTTAAGTTGACCTTATCTAGGAACCACTTTATCTGTCCTTCCTTTCTAAATGATTGCTTTGCTGGATAGAGTAATCTTGGATGTAGGTCCTTGCCTTTCATGAGTCAGAATACTTCTTTCCAGCCCCTTCTTGCCTGCAAGATTTCTTTTGAGAAATCAACTGATAGTCTTACAGGTACTCTTTTGTAGGTAACTGTCTCCTTTTCTCTTTCTGCTTTTAAAGTTTCCTCCTTATCTTTAATTTTGGCTAATATAATTATGATGCACCTTGGCGTATGCTTCCTTGGGTCCAGCTTCTTTGGGACTCTCTGGGCTTCCTGGACTTCCTGGAAATCTATTTCCTTTACCAGATATAGGAAGTTCTCCTTCATTATGTTTTCAAATAAGTTTCCAATTTGTTTATCTTCCTCTTCCTTTGGCACCCCTGTGATTCAGATGTTGGAACATTTAAAATTGTCCCATAGGTTCCAAAGCCTCTCCTCATATTTTTGAATTCTTGTTGCTTCATTCTGTTCTGTTTGAATGTTTATTTTTTCCTTGTGGTCCAAATGGTTGATTTGAGTCCCGGTTGCCTTCCCATCACAGTTGGTTCCCTGTGCATTTCCCTTTAACTAACTTTTCATAGCCTTCAGTCTTTGCTCTATCTTATCTTATAACAGTACTCAACCATTTCTATGAGCATCCCACTTACCAGTGTTTTGAACTGTGTATCTGATAGGTTGGTTCTCTCTTCTTTGCTTAGTTGTATTTTTTCTGGAACTTCAATCTGTTCTTTCATTTGGGTCATATTTTTCATCTCAGAGCATCTGTTACCTAGTAAGGGGCAGAACCTTAGGTATTCACTAGGACAGAGCAACCCAGGTCACTGCATTGTGGTGCTCTATGTAGGAAAGTGGTCCAAAAAGGGACAATGATCCTTGCTGGGCTCTCAACCTGCTTTCAGTAACTTCCCCGGCTACCCACAAACAAATTGGGCCCTTCTGGTACTGATTCAAAGGTGAGTGGGCTTGTGTACATTCTAGCACCCTGTGGTTTTCTCCCATGAACTGTCTTATGAGGCTGGGAGATTCTGTCCCTGCCACAACCCCACAGATTTTTTCAGTCAGCAGTTTTGAGGCTTTATTTCCCTGTGCTGGAACACTGGGTTGTGCAGACTGTCTCACTCACCAGTTGTTCTCCCAGTTTATCTGTGCACAAATGTAGGACAGCCCGGTCTGCCAGTGGCCACCACACCTGGTCTTCAAGTTGCCGCCTTGCCTGCCCCAGTCCTCCAGCTGCTGCTTTGTCATGAGTTCTCTAAACCCAGGTGCCCATCTCCACCCTTCCTACCAGTCTGGATAAATGTGTCTTCTTTAACTCCTTGATTGTCAGACTTCCATACAGTTCAATTTTCTGGCACTTCTGGTTGTTTTTTGTTTTTAAATTTGTTGTTGCCCTTCTTTTAGTTGTGTGAAGAGGCACATTATATCTACCTTATGCCTCCATCTTGGCTGGAAGTCCCTGAGTACTTTTTTTAATAATGAGTGCTATGCTTTTTCCACATCTGTTGATATGATCATGTGATTTTTTCTTTCCTTTTGTTTATGTGATGTATTACATTTATTGGTTTGCAAATATTGTACCATCCTTGCATCCCTAGGATGAATCTCACTTGATTGTGGTGTATGATCATTATAATGTGTTGCTTGATACTGTTTGTCAACATTTTGTTGAGGATTTTAATGTTTACATTCTGCAGCGATATGGGCTTGTAGTTTTCTCTCTTTGTTGTGTCTTTATCTGGTTTTTGGATTAGGATGATGATGGCTTCATAAAAAGAGTTTGGGAATCTTCCCTCGACTTGGAATTTTGGAATAGTCTGTGAAGAATAGGGCTTTACTCTTCCTTAAATGTTTTGTAGAAATCTCTAGTGAAACCCTGCTGTCCAGGACTTTTGTGTGCTATGAGTTTTTTGATTACTGCTTTATATTTCACTAGCTGTTTTCAGTCTGTTCAGGTTTTCTTCTTGTTCTTCATTCAAGTTTGGATGATCATGTTTTTCCAGAAATTTGTCTATTTCATCTAGGTTTTCAAAATTCTTGACATATAGTTGTTCTTAGTAATTCCTTACAATCCTTTGTATTTCTATAATATCAGTTGTAATCTGTCCTCTTTTATTTCTAATTTTAGTTATATGGGCCCTCTCTGTTTGTTTGTTTTTTTAAGAGTCTGCTTAAAGACTTGTTGACTTTGTTTAACTTTTCAAAGAAACAGCTCCTGGATTTTTTGATGTTTTGGATTGTTCTTTCAGTCTCTGGTCATTTAATTTGGCTCTGATCTGTATTATTTCTTTCTTTTTACTCCCTCTGGATTTTGTTTGTTGCTGTTCCTCCAGGTCTTGTTGATGTTGGGTTAGGTTGTTTGAAATGAATCTATCTTTTTTAGGTAGGCTTATTTTGCTATGAACTTCCCTCTCAGGACTGCCTTTGCTGTGTCCCAGAGGTTTTGGACTGTTATGTGTTCATTTTTATTTGTTTCTAGGAACTTTTTAATTATTTTTCTTGATGTTAGTATTAAGTCCTTCATTGTTTAATAGCATGCTATTCAATCTCCATGAATTTGAATGTTTTTGAGTTTTTTCCTTGAGGTTGGTTTCTATTTTCAGGTCCTTATGGTCTGAAAATATGCTTGATATGTTTTACATTTTGTTGAATTTGCTGAGGATTGTTTTGTGTCCTATCATGTGGTCTATGTTTGAAAGTATTCCATATGCAATTTAAAAGAATGTGTATTTTGCTACTTGACATGTGTTATATATATATATATATATATATATATATATATATATATATATATATAATCAGTTAAGTCCATTGAAACTAAGGCATTGCTAAAAGATGCAATATCCGTGTTGACATTTTTTTGGAAGATCTATCTTTTTTGACAGTGGGGTGTTAAAATCCCCTAGTATAAGTGTGTTGTTGTATATATCATTCTGTATCTCCTCCGAGATTTTCCTTATATATCTGGGTGCTCCTATGTTGGGTGCATATATATTTATAATGTTCATGTCTTCTTGATGGATTCTTCCCTTGAGTATTATGAATTGTCCTTCAGTGTCTCTTTTTATGTCTTTTGATGTAAAGCCCATTTTATCTGATAGAAGTATTGTTATACTAGCTTATTTTTCTGACCATTTGCTTGGAATATTTTTTCATAACCCTTCACTTTCAGTCTATGTAGGTCTCTTGTTCTGAGGTGGGTCTCTTATAGGAAGTATTTGTATGGGTCATGTTTTCTTATCCATTCAGCTATCTTATGTCTATTGATTAGAGCATTTAATCCATTAACATTTAAGATTATGGATAAGTACTTATTCACCCCCCCCCCCTTTATTCCTGTCTTCCTCTCTCCTTCACTTTTTCTTTCACTTCTTATAGCAATCCCTTCAGCATATCTTACAGTTGTACTTTGGTGGAGTTACATTCTTTCAGCCTTCCTTTGTTTGGGAACCTCCTTATTTTGCCTTCCATTTTAATTGAGAGCCTCTCCTGTGTAGAGTAGTAGTGGCTGAAGGCCTTTGCTTTTCATTACTTGGAATATTTCTTACCATTCTCTCCTGATTTGCAGTGTTTCTGTTGAGAAATAAGCTGCTAGCCTTATCAGAGCTCCCTTGTATGTTACCTTGTTTCTCCCTTGTTGCTTTTATGATTATCTTTTGTCTTTATAACTTGGTATCTTAATTATGATATATCTTGAAGTAGACTTCTTTGGGTACATCTTGATTGGGACACCCTGTGCTTCCTGAACTTGCATAGTTTTTCCCTTCTCCATGTTGGGAAAGTTTTCTGTTATTATTATCTCCAAAAAGGTTTCTATCCCTTGCTCCTTTTCTTCTCCTTCCTGTATTCCTATGATTTCAATATTGTTAAGTTTCATGTTGTCTTGCAGTTCCCTTAAGCTATCTTCATTTTTTTAGTCTTTTTTCATGCAACTGCTCTACCTGGGCATTTCTTTCTACCTTGTCTTCAAGCTCACTAATTCAGTCCTCTGCTTCATCCAGACTGTTTGTAATTCTTTCTAGTGTGTTTTGCATTTCAGTAACTGTATCCTTCATTTCTTCCTGGTTCTTGTTTATAGTTTCTGTTTCCTTTTTCATACTGTCATTGTTCTCACTCAGTTGCTTATAGTTTTCTGTGAGTTCCTTGAGCATCCTTATAACTGTTCTTTTGAATTCTATTTCTGATAGTTTATTTACCTCCATTTCACTGTGCTCTTTTAGTGGGGAGTTTTTCATCCCTTCTGATTGATTGCAGGTTCTTTCTTTTTCTCCCCACTTTAAGTGAGCTTTTTTTTTTTGTTTATTTCTGTGATTCCCAATGTTCTGCTTTGTTAGCTGCTTTGTAGTGTGAACTTTTATGGTAAGAGTTCTGTGGGACTCAGTGGTGAGGTCTCTTTGATTGCCTTGTCTAGATGTCCTAGGGTTGCCCTTTCTTCCATTTGTTTGGGTTCTTTTGTTGTACTTGAGTTTTATCTGTTGGTGGCTCCTTTGTTGGTGGGTTCTCCCCTCTGGTGGGTTTACTGGTGTTCACAACTCCCACCTTATCTTGTGTGTGGTCAGGGTAGGGGCAAAGGTGAAATTTATTAGTATAGCAGGAGAGTATTCTATGGCATTTAAAGTACCAACAAATAGAGAACAGATAGAAGGTCCTTCAGAGAAGCATAGCAATAACTGCGATATTTTACCCAACTAACCACTTTTTATGAAAGGTAAAATAGAGGTAATACTTTTATTAGAGGGGAAAAATAATGTGAGCTTACTCCAGAAAGCAGAGCACTTATGCAAGGGTAGATGGTGAGATACAGTGAGATCGATAGAAATTTGCATAGTGTTTGAGAGAATAACGTTAACCACAATGACAATAAAGCTCAGGAAGATCATGAAATGGATGAAGACTAAGGAAGGGTTCTGTGCAGGGTTTGCAACAACAATAGTATATAAAGAAATATATGATCTGAATTAAAACAACAAAAAGGAAAAGACTAAGAGTAGTGTGTTATTGGAATACTAATGAAGTGAAAGAAGAAAATATTAAATGCAATATGAAAGGGAGAACAAAGAAAACCAGTCAAATGATGAAATCAAACAATCAAACCAAATGGAAAGCTAAAAGGAAAAAAAGAAATAAAAAAAATAAAATAATAAAAAGAAAACATAATAATAACAATTACAAAATACAAGTTCTACAGGATAGCAAAGTGAAATATGTCTCAGTTGTTGGCGTTAGCCTTCTGATCTCCCTCTAGATCTTTGTTCCTTTCACAGGTCCAGGTGTTATTGTCTCATGCATGGGGAATAAAAAAGCCTCTCGCTGACTTTAAATTCTCCAGTGGGTTCTGCAAGTCTTCCTGGATGAGGCAGGCAGGGGGTGATTGTGCTCCTTTTTTTTTTTCTTTCCTGTGGTTTTGCAAGGTTGCGGGCTCAATTTGGGCTACAATAATCATAATCATAAGTGCCCATCCTCTAACCCAAGCCCTCAGAGCACTGTGTGGTCCCTGTGGTCCATATGCACCCAGCTGACACCTCTAATCCACCTTATTGTGTAACCCTTTGATTAGTCTGTCAGGTGCACCAAGTAGGAGCAACTTGCATGCCTCATCCTCCCTGTTTGCTGGCCTGGGTGCTACACAAGTGCAAAGTCCTTTCAGGGCAGTTTAGTTCCCCTGTTAAATTAAGTCTTTCTGGGGATTGCTACCTCTCCAAGCCCCTGCTGCCCTCCTTGATGAGTCTGTGAGGTGCCCTGATTTGGAGGAAACTGTGCCCTTCCTCTATCCTTTTTCCTGGCCTGGCTGCTGAGCATGAGAGTCCTTGTACATTGGCTGCTAACTTTTTTTTTTTTTTTTTTTTTTAGAATTCCCCTTGGTTGCAGGAGGCCTTTCTTGCAAGCACCCAGCTTTTGACACAGCACAATTCTCTGACCCAATCTGGGTCATGGTCAGTCGCAGCCAAACTCTTACCCATTTTCCAGGTGTCACCCAGTTTCCCAATTTCTCTGTCATTGTCCCAGCCAGAGTTCACAGTCTCAGCCAAGGAATGCAGCCTGCTGTGTCTCCCACTGCATCTTTACCTCCAAGAGACTTCAAGCGTCCAGGTCTTTTCTGGTGCAGGACTGGCTTCCCTGCTCTGGGAGGGGAGGGGGCTGCAAAGTTACAACCACTGACCCAGCTCTCCCCCCAAGTTCCTAAGGTAGTCTCAGTTGCTGGCACAGGACCCTGACATTTCAGGAGCTGCAGGCCCCTGGCCCTTCCCATTGGCCTCCAAATCACTTTACCATCCATTTTTAAACATCCTCTGCAATTTTTGGCTTCCAAACTTCATATAAGCTGGGATTCCATTGGCTGTTTACTCTGTTCTTCAAAAGATTGGCTATGTGTCCCAGTTGGGTACATGAGCAAGTAGACTCAGCTCCCACCAACCTTATTGACATCTTCCACCTTCAAGAGATTGTATGTTTCTAGAAATTTATCCATTTTGTCCAGGTTTACCAATTTCTTGGCACATAGCTCTTCATAGTAATTTCTCACAATACCTTGTATTTCTGTGATATAAGTTGATATTTTGCCTCTTTCATTTTATTTATTTGAATTCTCTCTTTCCTTGTTTATCTTTTCAAAGAACTAGCTCCTGGATTCATTGATCTTCTGTATTGGTTTTTTAGCCTCTCTGTCATTTTTTCCTCCTCTGATCTTGATTATTTCCCTCTTTCTACTTGCTCTGGACTTTGTTTTTGTTTTTTTGTTTTGTTTTGTTTGTATTTCCTTTAGGTAAAGTGTTATAATGTTTATTTCAGATTTTTCTTGCTTCTTGAGGTAGTCACAAAGTGCTATGAGCTTCTCTCTCAGAACTGCTCTCACTATGGCCCATAGATTTTGTATTGTTTTGTGTTCATTTTCATTTGTTTCCAGGAATGTTTTTGATCTCCTCTTTGATATAATTGGTTTCCCATTCATTATATAATAACATGCTATTTAGTTGCCAAGTATTTGAATGTTATTGAGTCTTTTTATTGAGGTTGATTTCTAATTTCATGCCATTGTGATCTGGGAAAATGCTTGATATGATTTCAGTTTTCTTGAATTTGTTAAGGCTTGTTTTGTGGTTTAATATGTGGTCTATCTTTGGAAATGATACAGGTATACTTGAGAAGAATGTATATACTCCTGCTTTGAGGTGAAATGTTCTGTAAATATCAATTAAATACATTTGATCTATCATTTCATTTATTGCCATTATATCCTTGTTTTTTTGGGGGGGTCTGGAAGATATGTCCATTGTTGACAGTGGAGTGTTAAAATTTCCTATTATGACAATATTGATGTTGATATATTTCTTAAAGTCCACCAAGATTTGTTTTTATATGTTTAGGGGCTTCTGTGATGCATATATATTTACAAGATTTATATCTTCTTGTTGGATTGATTCATTTAGAATTATGTAATGACCTCCTTTATTCTTTTTTATGGCCTTTGTTTTGAAGTCTATTTTGTCAGGTATATCCCCCCTCTTTTTTTCCCTTTCTTTTGTGTGGATTATTTTCCTCCATCCCTTCCTTCCAGCCTGTGGAAATTTTTTGCTCTGAGGTGTGTCTCTTGTAGACAGCATATATATATGGGTCATGCTTTCTTATTCATTCAGTGATTCTATGTATTTTGATTGGAGTATTTAATCCACTTATATTTAAGATTATTATAGATAGGTACTTATTTATTGCCATTTTTATATTGTACCTGTATTTCCCTATCTTTCTACTTCTTCTTACAGAAGATCTTTTAACATTTCTTGCAACACTGGTTTGGTGGTAGTAAACTCCTTTAACCTTGCTTTTGGTGGGAACCTCATTATTTGGCCTTCAATTTTAAATGATAACCTTACTGTGTAAAGCAATCTAGGCTCCAAGTTCTTAGCTTACATTACGCTGAATATTTTCTGCCAATTTCTTGTGGCCTGTAGTGTTTCTGTTGATAAATCATTTGAGATTCTAATGGAGGCTCCCTTGTATGTAACTATCTTTTGGTGCTTTTAAAATTATCTCTTTGTCTTCAAGCTTTGACATTTTAATTATAAATCTTTCTATAGGTCTCTTTGGGTTCATCTTTATTGGGATTCTCTGTCCTTCTTGAACTTGCGTGCCTTTTTTCACTACCAGGTTAGAAAAGATTTCTGCCATTATTTCTCCACATAGGTTCTCTATCCTTCTCTCACACTCATCTTCTTCTGGCCCTCCAATGATGTGGATGTTGCTATGCTTGATGTTATCCCAAAGGTGCCTTATAGTTTTCTCATTTCTCTTAAATTTCTTTTCTTTTTTATTTTTCTCTTTGGGTGCATACTGTTATCTTTTCCTCTAATTCACTGATTTGGTCCTTTGCTTCATTTAATCTACTATTGATTCCTTTATAAAAATGCTTTATTTCAGAGGTTATAATCTTCATTTGTGACTGGTTCTTATTTATGGTTTCTACATCCTTTTTAAAGCTTACTATCTCTTTATTTAAGTTCTCACTAAGACCATCTATTTTCCCCTAAGGTCTTTGAGCATCCTTATAACCATGTTTTAAAACTCTGCATCTGGTATTGGTGTTGCTTCCATTTTATCTATAACTTTCATTTCTTTTTGTGGGGATATCTATAGTTCTTTTGCTTGGGACATTTTTCTTTGTTTTCTTATTTGATGTCTGTGTGTTCAGTAAGTGTGCTATGTCTCCCAAAACTATTTTGATTGTTTTATGATAAATGTGTCTTGTTGAAATTAGTTGTCCAATCCTTTGGGACACCTGAACTTTGTGGTCCAGGAGTGTTTCTTGTGGGTTTTGTGACCCCTGTTGTAGTTGCACATTAAATGATAGTGGCTTTTTGTAGGTAGAATTATCTCTTCAAGCTGGGTGACTAAGAATAACCCTTGTCTTCCATGTGGGGGATGCTGTGTAGTTGCTGTCTTTTGATGAGGTGTTGTTCCCAGCAGTATCTAGGGACTTCAGGAATCCACCTCTATGTATACTGATTGTGTGGCTAATTGGTTTGGGCCCACCACTGATTTTGTTGGTTCTGGGTCCAGTTGGATGGGTTTCAGAAACAAGTTGCTTTCTGATGTTTTGTGTAACCAGCCCTAGACTACCAGGCTGTTTTCCACTTCTGTCTGTGTTTACTGGATCTGCTTCTGCATGTGAGAGGTAGATCTGTGTAAAAATCAGCTTTTCCCTGCTTGTAGTTTGTAAGAGCTCTGTATAAGTGCAGAGGCTCCCTGATGTTGGCCTCCCCATTGCAGCCTTTCTGCCCCTCCCTGAAGTTGCCTGTTTTTTTTTCCTAGAGTATTTTGATGAGGATGTATAAGCTATGACCAGGTCTGTTGAGATAGGGTAAGCAGGTTTACGCTTTGTTGGTCCTGTAGTCTGTGAGACGCTCATTAAGGAGAGAGTAGCTGCTACTAATGCTAACCCCTTTACTCCTTGCCAGAGACTCTGACACTTGTTTCCTCAGGGGTGTTTACTGCTGATTCAAGATGAGTACAGTCAGATGTCCCCTTTGCAGGAGTGAGCTCAGAAACACTGGACTTCAGGAGATAGATCAAAAGAGTCTCTAATTGGAGCTGGGACAAGAGCAGACCACAGGTGGGGAGTAAACTCTCTTTCTCATTCCAAGAACTCAGTAGGAGTTTAAGCTCTCTGTCCTGTCCCCAGGTGATATCCTTCAAAAATTTCACATTTTGATAGTCCTTGTTTGGAGTTTCTCTTTCTTCCCCCTGAGGATATGCACCCAGCAGGGGACTCTTGGACCTGGCAGGGCTGTTCTGCAGAGGTTCCCCATTGGGGGTGGTACCTGTAACCCTGCAGGAAGGGGATGGGCACTCCTTTCCCTTCCCAGGAGATTGTATGCTGAGAGTAAGTTTGCCTCCCTACAAAGTATACCAAATGCTCAACTCTTGCTTCTCTAACTTGCAGCCTATAGCCTCTATAGGAAATACAATTTAGAAATCTCTGCTCAACACATTCCCTGGTTTGCTTGCAAGCCAAGTTGGACAGGACCCAAAATCCCCTAATTATACAAATCTGATTTTTCTGCACCTCTAGTCTCAGTGGGAAAGGACTGGGGATCCAGAGTGGCTTGGTGTGGCTGAGAAAAGTTCAGGAAAGGCCAAGTGTTTCTTTCATTCCATCGAGGTTACCCTCTGCAGCCACAGAAGCAGCAGGGTTAGCTCATAATAGGGGATCGGGGTGCCACCCACATGCTTAAAAATGGGGAAATTGGTTTTCTTTCCAATCCACTCAACGAGTTCTCTGTTTTGATCTCCACCTTGAACCTGGCCTGCAGTCAGAGATCCTCATTATGCCACTGCTCTTTGACACCCTCAGAAGTCCTTTTGGTTCAGTGTGGTTTCTCTCTTAGTCTGAGCTTCTATAGTGAACTCTTCTGTCTGGTGCCTCAACCATAGACACACTTCACAACGAATTTGTGACCTCTGATTTTCACAGTAGTGGTGAAACCTCACTATATCCCACTGCCAGATACCTCATAGCTTACCCTTCCTTGTCTACTGCTGTGGGTATTTTTATGATCACATAGTTCAAAGGGGAGGGAGCTCCAGAGTTGAAATTTCAATCTGGTCTCTGCTGTCAGAACAGCTGCACACAGGGTCCTTGCCCATCCATGTTTCAGATCCTTTTAAAAGTCTCTATGCAGTGCCCACTCTGCAGTACTGAGCCACTGTCTGGTTCTCCACACATAAAACCTCCCCAAGGAGTGAAATGTCTCCCAAAGTCACAGCTGGCTGCAGCCCATAGGTGCCTTTGAGAGATCCAAGTGTGGTGACCTGGCCCCTTTATTAGTCTGAGCCCATAACCTGGGCTCTCCAAGTTGACACTTCAACACTGAAAGCACTGATTGCTGTGAGTGTGCAGCCTGGGTCTTAGAGACTCAATAGATCCCCCAAGTTTCTCCTGATTAGGGTTGGGGATCCCTGTCTGGGACTAAGGCCCCTGGCTCTGAGGGAGGAAGGGATTTTGGAGCTGAGACTTTATTCTAGCCTCTCTATTGGCAGAGTGGCAGTGCACAAGATCCTTGCTCATCCACTGAGAATAGAAACTTTAAATAGAATGAGTAATTTTACCCTCAATGGGCATATGCTTTGGAGTAATTGTGAAATGATACATATGATTGTGCTGTCCTTTCAGTTAGTCTAAGTTTTAACATACCTCCTATAATTCAAACATGTCACCATGCACAGTGTGTTTTTTTAATTTTTAAAATATGTATTTTTTTATGCAACATGGCCCTAAATGCATCCAACTATTTTATCTGGTACTCGAAGGAAGACACAGCAATCTGTTCCAACACAATAGAAGAAAACTGGCTATGTTGAACTCACTGGAAGATAATATGTAGCTCTCAAACACTGTACTTCCCCAGAATAGTTATAGCTATACTCTAATTATATCTTATAAGACAACTTTATAATTAATTTCCCCATTCTCCACCCAAATGTATCTATGCTATATAACAAACTTGGATAATTCTAAGGAAATCTTTCCTTGAACAGTGGCAATAGCCTCTACTTTTCACTTTGCTTATATCCTGGTTTACCCCTCTGTGTTGCTGAGAAAATACAAGCTGATGAGAGATATTGTTATAGGAGAATCTCCCAGAAACTCGATTCTTCTTACCAATTCAGTGAAGAATTACAGGTCAGCAAGTCTATTATTGTGCAAGCAGGGTTTATTGGAGGTATGTTCTCATGGAAAATAATAGGACTTGCTGAAGTGGGGGAGAAAGGCAAGAGCAAGGGTGGCAATGGCAGGGGTAGCAAGTTTTAGAGGAAGACCAAGAGCACAACAGCAAGAGAACAAGAACAATAGAGATATATTTTCTTCTGAGGAATTATATAGTTGGTGGGGTGAGTGGTGAGAGAGAAGAAGTTACATATTGATTGACAGGTAAAGGTGGTACTAGCTTTCCAGGACAGGGGTTTGAATACTCAAAGGTATTAATGGGCTTCTTCTTTTAGGCACTATGGGCCATTTCCACCTTTTCAGGCTTTGGGATGAAAGCAGTTTCAAAGGCTTTCTTTCCTAGATAATGGAAAATATACACAGAATTTCAAGGACTGCTGAATCATGGATAGGACATGTATCCCTCCTTCTCCCTGCCTTTGTTTCCCTTCATGCTGCTCATTATACTGTAACAATACATAGCAGGGACTCTTTCCTGGGGAAATTGAATTCATCTCTCTTTCATCAAAGTAGTTCTCTTTCCTGGGGATGCATTAGATATTGTCATCTTAGCTCAGTTTTGTTAGACATATCCAAGTATTTCTAGTATCCTTCCATTAAGTTTTGAACTAATGATGGTGGCCCCTCAATAAAGGTCGATTATAAACTAAGCACAAAGGAATAAAAGCTTATCTATTTATAGCACAGCATTATTAGACAATCCAGAGGTAGAACTGAGCTTCTGTAAAACCTTTATTCTAGGACTTTGGTAATAATCATGTTGTCCACTGTGGTGCTCCAATTCTTGCTTAAAAGTTGCAGCTAGTCAGGTCTACAATTTCTGGAGAGTAAACCATCAAGAGTTACACTGTCAGGTAAGTTACTTATGGAAATGAAATAAGTTTGTTAAATTAAATAATTTCCTTGTATATTTTTATAGCTTTATTGTTTGAGAGGATTATGCATCTTAAAAAAAACAGAAAGGTAAAGTTTTTTTTTTCTTTCTCTACTGTGCAACATTTTCAGATCAAGGTATTCAGACTTCCTAACTCAGAATTACCCATAAAATTGACTAAAAATGCAGATTCACTAGCCCTTCCATAAGTTTTTGAAATATTCCCAGATGATTCTGATACACAAACTACAACATGAACAGGTACCTACAGATAATTCTTATATAAACTACAGTTTGAAAACCACTGATCTAGGCATTGCAGGCATTTTAGAAAGTAAAGCTGATTTGTTGAGTAAAGCAGAGAAAAAGGCTTTGTCCATGCCCCGCCCCAGCCATTCTTTACTTTGTTAACAATACAAGTTTATTTATATACTTTCAAAAATAAGTGAGTTTTTTTTGAAATTTCAAGATTGGGTCAGTTTCAGCCTCTTTATGAGTGACCGAATAATACTATTCCATCATCCTGTGGTGAGGCTCAGAGAGTCTGTTCTCTGGGAAGTGTTCTACCTTTGCTTGAGAATCCTGAGTCTTAGTTTCCTGGTTGTTGTTAAGAATAGTTCCACATGAACCTGGTTCAGGGGAAAAATGTGTGCTGGCTGTAGGGCCACTTATTGATTTAAAAAATGTGTGGCTTACTTTCCAAGAGAGGTTGGCTGCCACTCTGTTTTGAGTCACTTTATTTTAACATGAAGAAGAACTGCAGAGGGAATTGTTTTGAAAGATTTTTTTCACTAGCTCTTTTATCTTTATCAGCTATTTAGGTCATCAGTGCAAACTTGTCACCACTAGATGAAAATGTTCACTTCACTAGACACTTGTTCAGGGGTAACAAGTTAACTTTCACTGTTAGAGAATTATGGTTGGGTCACTGAATGCCTTAAGTGAAACATGTTTATGGACTTTAGGTAAATTTTCCTGATTCTATATACACCGCTGTTGAACCTGAAAATATCTCTTTGAAATGCAAAATGGATGCATGTAATGTTATAAACATTTAGAAATTTAGTCCATCAGTTGTGCTAGTGTTCAGGGGAATAAAAATACATCACAGAATTCTAGGACTCAAGGGTACATTGGCAAAATACTTTACCAGTTATCTTAGGGGCTCTTGAAGCAACTTTGACTGATAAATGTCCACATACAATTATTTCTTCTGTTTTTTCTCTCTCCTTCCCTTTCAATCCCTTTTGTCCTCAACATATTCTTCCTTATTTTATGTCTACCTTTCCTGATTGAGCATTGCCAACAGTGCTACTGATAATCTAATCTCATTTATTTTTCTGCATAGAGAACTACACTAAGAATTTTAATGTTACTTTGAGGTGTACAAGAACTACTCATGCTGTTAGGACAAAGAAACTTAGTTTTAAAGTCTGGTTATATAACTAGAAAAGTGTCATTAGACATTGATTCTTGATCCTTCATAGCCTCATTTTTTTATGTGTAAAATAGAGCTCAGGATTTCTGCATCATGGCATAGATTGAAAGTACCAATACTTATGGCAAGAACTCAGTAAAATCTGTCCTTAAAACTGATTAATTCTTCAAATAATTAATTACTTAGGTCTCTACATAAGAATATTCTTTATAAATCTGAGAGTAGAATGGAAGTTATGAAATGTCTTCTGTGGTTGGTAAGGATTAAATATATCACAGGCATTGTGTTATGGATGATATTATGTGTTCATTGAATGTATTTTATAAAGATTAACAGAAAAATGTTACTGGTAATAAAATCATTCATTATCTAAATTATCTAAATTACCCAAGATAAAGTATTTAAAATGAGGACTGTTACCATGTCTCATGAAAAAAATCATGTATTTTACAATAAATCTATTTACTAACTGTATTTCCTGGAAGTAGACTGAAACAGCCCTAGGCCTGGTTTTAGATTGGGACATGTAATAAACATAGTTCCTGGAAATCATGTAAAATAGCATAGCAATTTGCCAAGGGCTTTCATGCCTGGCATAGCAGTCTCAAAACCCTAGAGGTGGAACAATGGTCTAAAAATAGTGAACTGGAGCTTAGTCTGAAGGAAGAGGTCAGATACCAATCTACTTTGAATATACCTCCACCGTCCCATCCTGATATCTGAAATTTAATTGTCTCTAAATATGTCTTTTTCACTGGTGTTTAACAGTGGAGTGTCTGGAAGGCAGAAACATTTTTCATTAATGAAGATATATTGTTAAGTTAATTAAATACTCTGCATTAGACAAAAACATTTAAAGTTGTGCTATGGCATTTCCTAGCCAGATACTGATTTAAAGAAAATTAGAGATTTGAAACTGAATTGAATATACTACCAATAATCATTCTTTTCCTTCTCCCCCTTTGATTTTTTATGTCACTGACTACCATATTGGATAGATAGCATGGACAAGGGAAATACAAGGTCTGTCTGGAAAAAGTCCAACCATTGTTAATATAATGAGTGGTTTACACAACATTGATGTAACCTGGCAGCCAAGGAGAGTGGACTGGAATGAGCATGTGTGAACACTGACGAATTCACTCTACTAGTCAGTGGGAGCAGTAGACAACATTGAGTGAGCATGTGTACTGTGTGACCGTCACATTCAAAATGACTGAGCAGAGCAATGGATCTGCATTAAATTTTGCATGCAGCTTGAACATTCCTATGAGGAAACTATTCAGATGATTCAGAAAGCTGCAGCTGTGGGCAATTGGTGATTGGCTGTTTTAGCACAACAATGAGGCTGCCCATGCATCACGTCTTTTGCAGAGTTTTCTTTGCGAAACATCAAATCTTCTAGGTGACTCAGCAACCTACAGCCCAGACTTGGCACCCTGTGACTTCTGGATTTTCCCAAAACTAAAATCACCTTTGAAAGGGAAGAGATTTCAGACCATAGATGAGATTCAGGAAAATATGATGGGGCAGCTGGTGGCATTTGGGAGAACTTTGTGAGTTCCCAAGGTGCCTGCTATGAAGGGGACTCAGGCCTCACTGTCTTATGTACAATGTTTCTTGTATCTTGTATCTTCTTCAATAAATTTTTCATATTACATGGCTGGATACCTTCTGAACAGACCTCAGATATTAGCTGGACTGTGTGAAGTTCCAAGGAGAAGCAATATCTATATGAGAATGTGGGCCAAGGGAGAATTCTATGAAACTATGTGAGGCTGAGAAGGTTTCCATCTATCATGGACCATTGGGACAACAACAAAAGCTGACCAAACAAAAGTGTATGTTTTGGATTTATCTTATTTAATAAAACATAATCATTACCTGTGAAAATAAATCTGACTATTTTAAATTAGTAGAGGCTCTTCATATACATTTATTTTGCTTTACATTTAGCTGTGCTTCCATCGATCAAAAATGTTATAGTTAGGCAAGGATGTGACCATATATTATTAATCCCTTATGAGGTAAAATAATATAACCTATCTAAACCACAGGAATTTCATATTGTTATGAAGACTTAGACCTGTAACTGAATATAGACATTCAGCTGAATAAAAAAAAAAGTAAAACATACTTGTATTTTGAAAAGAGCAATGAAAATTAAGTAGATGAATAAAATGAATGCCTTCAAGACAAAGTGTATATTTTATTATTTTTCTCAAGTTAAAGTTAGCAGGGCAAAGGAGCAAGTATTATATTGGTTTTTATCTATTAGTTTGCAGGAGGGAAAAGGCCTCTGCTATTATGTGACCTTATATTGATTTAGTTTCTCACACAGAAGTTTAAAACCTCTTTTCTCTCCTTTTTTCCCCCAAAGGAGGGTTTTTTTGCCCCTGGCAATTTGTTTACTCAGCAAAGTTTTCTTTCAAAGGAAAAAAAAAATCCTTGATGATCACAAGGGGTGATAGAGGATAGCTTGTCCTTTTTCTGTGAGAGAAAAATAATCTATTTGCAAAATAATTGGGAAGTTCAATCAAATGGTAAATTTATCCTGGACAGGAGAAAAAATATCAAAAACTAGTGAAGAACAAAATTACACCAAAAGAGAAGAGGGAATTTAGGTATTCTTGGGAGGCCTATATATTTTCACAAATGTGTTTGACTTATGGTGAGAATAGGTCAACCATATTTCTAGGATATACAACAAAAAATTCTTGATCCATCCACCCATCCTTAAACAGCATATCTATAGTTTGACATCAGATAGTTTGATACCTGAGTGGTCTTCAAAAGGTTGCTATATCTGCACAAACAGCAAGTCATGTTTGACTGAAGGAGATGGAAATCATATTTCCTATGCAACTGAAATAACTGTGCTCTCTATTCTTTATCTCTGTTACAGGAAAACATGAACTGAGAATTATCTTTGAAAGAAACTACTGATTACAATCAATCAGGCTAACAAATCACTTGTAGACATAATCACAGTAGTATTTAAAAACCATCTATATGTTCACTTAATCTGAATGATTTTTATAGGTGTTCCTGCTCCTTATGTAGTTCTTCATAAATCTCTGTGGTAACTGCTTGTGTTAAATTTCTAGAGATATAATATAAGAGTCCAAAATACAGCCCACAAGCATTTACTCATTCAAAAAATATTATTGACTACCTGCTAAGTAATAAGCAATATACTTACTGAAGACAAGAAAAAATAGAAAAAATAAAGGAAGGAAGAAAGGAAGGGAAAGAAGGAGGAAAGTACATAGAAAAGAAGGAAGAAAGAATAGCAGGGAGGAAGGAAGAGAAAGACAAGATCCCTGTTTTCATGAAGGTTGCATGTTAATGGAGGTGATTAATAACAATAAAAATTATACTTATATATTAGTAAATATGATAAGTGCTAAGAGTAAAAGAAATGCTACAAAAGCATGTACTATGTGGTGCCCGCCCTGCCTGGTTTCAGGAGCCGTAACCCCCCGTGGCTAAAGCTGAGTGAGAAACCTCCCAGATCTGGGAGGCCTAAGGAGACAAAACTTATTTCCCTGAACATGGGCACTGCCTGCTCTGCTATTCCCTTCAGCTTGATTGGATAGTCAATGATGGGCAACCATTCTCTGAAAAGAATGGACCTAAGACAGACACAATCACGTGGGAATAAGCCATCAGGGAAGAGACTCAAGGGGTTGTGGAAGTGAGGGAGTGATCGACATCACCCCTGCCCCCTCGGCTTTGCAAATAGCCTGAGTCCTAGTTCTGGATGTGAGAAATCCAA
>CM052552.1:6187126-6214637 GCA_028533065.1 Trachops cirrhosus | reverse complement strand
CTCTGTGTGGTGTCCATTTCTCTGATTCTGCTCCTCTTCTGGTTGTTTGCATAGCTTTCATTGTTTTTTTCTTTTCTTCTAGGTGCATTTGTTGATAGTTGTGAGTTTTTTGTCATTTTACTGTTCATATTTTTTATCTTCTTTTTCTTAGATAAGTCCCTTTAATGTATCATATAATAATGGCTTAGTGATGATGAACTCCTTTAACTTGACCTTATCTGGAAAGCACTTTATCTGCCCTTCCATTCTAAATGAAAGCTTTGTTGGACAGAGTAATCTTGGCTGTAGGTCCTTACCTTTCATGACTTTGAATACTTCCTTCCAGCCCCTTCTTGCCTGTAAGATTTCTTTTGAGAAATCAGCTAGCTGATAGCCTTCTGGGCACTCGTTTGTAGGTAACTCTCTCCTTTCCCCTTGCTTCTTTTAGGATTTTCTCCTTATCTTTCATCTTGGATAACTTAATTATGATGTGCCTTGGTGTGTTCCTCTTTGGGTCCAACTTCTTTGGGACTCTCTGGGCTTCCTGGACTTCCTGGAAGTCTATTTTCTTTGCCAGATTAGGGAAGTTTTCCTTCATTATTTATTCAAATAAGTTTTCAATTTCTTGCTGTTGTTCTCCTCCTGGCACCACTATAATTCGAATATTGAAACATTTCAGGTTGTCCCAGAGGTTTGTAAGATTCTCTTCACTTTTTTGAGTTCTTGTTTCTTCATTTTGTTCCAGTTGGATGTTTATTTTTTTCCCTTTTGTTCCAAATTGTTGCTTTGACTCCTGGTTTCCTTCTGTCACTTTTGGTTCCCTGAATATTTTGCTTTATTTCACTTTGGTTATCCTTCATTTGTTTTTCATTTTTTTGATCAAGCTTAATCAGTTCTGTGAGCATTTTGATTACCAAGGCTTTAAATTCTCCATAAAACAGGTTGGCTATCTCCCCATCACTTAGTTCTCTTTCTTGAGATTTTGCTCTGTTCTTTCATTTGGTCCATATTTCTTTGTCTTGACACCCCTGATATCTTGTAAGGGGAAGGGGCCTCAGTATTCACCCAGGCAGGGTAACCCTCTTTGTTTCACTGTGGCATTGCCTGTGGGGAAGGGGCCAGAGAGGTAACAGTACAGATCACCTGCTTGTCTCTAGTGCACTTTCCAATGGACTCTCATGTAATACTGGGAGTTTCTCCAACCACAGCAACCACCATAGTCCACAGTCAACTCTGAGTCTCAGTTTTACCGTCAGTCAGCCCTGCCCACACAGCCTGCTGCCTCTCCACAGCCAGCCCTGTCTGCCTGGTCTACTGCCTCACTGTGGTTTTTCTGAGCTGGCCCAGGAGGTATGTTGCCTTACCGGTCTGGTTGTTCTGGTTGATTTTTTCTTTAATTCCTTGGTTGTCAGAGATCCATGCATTTTGATTTTCTGGTGATTTTGGTTGTTTATTGTTTTTAGATTGGTTGTTATCCTCTTTTTGGTTGTGTGCAGAAATGAAGGGTTTCTACCTGTGCCTCCATCTTGAGCAGAACTCTGAGAATGACTTTTATACTTTTAATGAGTTGTTTAAAAAAGAATATGTGGCAGAGACCATCCATGGTACATAAAACCTAAAATATTTTCTATCTGACCCTTTACAGAAAACATTTGCTAACTCAGGACTAAAACACTATAAAGACCACACACAGAATACAGTTAAGTGAAACCCAAATGACCTTCAGAAAAATCCCACAATATGTGGATTCATCCAGGAATAGTTTGCTTCATCTATTTTCCATTCTAATCCACTATATCTAATACTCCAACCACAAAGACCAAAAGAAGAAATTCTTTTTCAGAAACCACCAGGATCTTGTTCTTAGTAAGAGTGCAATTTTTGGAATAGGTCCCAGGGTTAGAAAATAATTTATGGGTTCTTTGTTCCATCTCCCTCTTGTAGTTTCCAGTTTCACATTTTGAAGACTTGCCACATCCCACTGTTTATGTCTCCTTTCTTAGACTCTAAAGAAACTATTACTATGTTGAACCATATGAAATTTTTAATACTCAATTAGTTATGACTAAAAAAATGGCAATATTACATGGTTCAACTTAATGTTTAGCTTTCTGGTCACCTCAGATTTTTCTCTCTCATCATTTTGATATGTTTTATCTTATTAACAATTCTTTTATTTGTGCTTATGCAACTCTCCACTTTCTAGAGATTCTTTATGCAGTGAAGACACAGTTACTAAGTTTACAGATTGCCCTTTGCAATATCTTAGCTGACTGAAGTTACTCTGAATACTTCATTCAAGTGTACCGACCCAGCCCTTATTATTAATAGTTATACACAGTGATATGAATTTAGTTTACAGGTTAATAAATGGCTTGTTTCTGTTGCTAGTTTGAGATCACCTGGTACCCTGCAAATGCATACTTGGCCTGGAAAAGTGCATAACTTGTTTTTTTTTTGAAGAATTTAACCAATTATCAGAAGTAGAATTATGGATATATTAGCACCCAAATTTTACCATCCATTACTATATATGTGATAGGTTGGTGTACTGATATAATAACCTCCATTATTACCACCTTTATTTAAAGTGGTACCCAACCAAGCTTGCAGAAATGAAGCCTATTGTTAAGAAGTGCAGTTAAGAGGGTAAAGGGGAGATAAATAGTGATGGAAGGAATTTTGACTTGAGGAACTGAACACACAATACAATATACAGATGATGTATTATAGAATTATACCCCTGAAATCTGCACAATTTTATTAACCAATGATACCCTAATCAATTCAATAAAAGTAATTTAAAAAGAAGTGAAGTCAATTTGAATTGGAAATGCTCTTTTTTGCCCATATATTAGGCATCATGATGCAGCATTTCAGAGACAGAGAGGTCAATAAGTAGAGATTTCTTCTAACACAAAGAGCATAGTGAATACAGATATTGATTATGCCAGTGTATTTAAAGATAAAAATGAAGAAATGTAATAAAAAAGTATAATGTAGAGGAAAGTTGTTTATTTTACTGTAATGATTTAAAGCATACAATTCAGAATCAGATCATTCTGTATTTGAATCCCAGCTTCTTTCCTTACAAGCTATATATAGCTTGGGTATATTATATGATCTTTATTTCTCTCTATAACATGGAGATATTACCTGCTTTATAATTCTATAGATTCCTGATAAATAGTAAAGAAAGTAACATATATAAAGTAAGCATTCAATAATATTTTGTTTATTAGTATTAGTAGAAGCAGTAATAATGATAAGTTAACATGGATGATAGTGAAATTGATAATATTCCCCAAGATTACTAAAATCTGACATGTTAAAGAAAAATAAATTAAATGAAGTCACTAAAATCTTATTTGAAAAACAACTCAATAAAATGAATTTAAAGAATATACATATTGCTTAAAGTTCATGAGAAGTATAGTGTGAATTCAATGATGGACTTTCACACATTATTTATGTATGTTTATGAGTTCCTGAAATGTTCAAAGGACTTTACTGCATGGGAAAAAGAAAGTTTGGATGCTTGAGAGTAATACAAGGCAGAGTTCTGTGAATTTTATGAACTATTACATAAAATCCTATGTGGTGATGGTTGAGGGGGCAGTGGAGGTGCAAGTTGGTTTAAGGGTGATGAATAGTAATGGAAAAACACAATAAAAATAAATCATTAAAATACAAAATAGATAAAAGTAGAGTTTTTTCTGGTTATACAGAATGTGAAAGGATACCAAACCATTTACACTAAGCATCACCCTCTCCCCCATCTACCCCAGGGTGCCTATTGCCACTTTCACTAACCCTAAATTTTATGAAACCCATTTTAAAAGTCACTTGCCTAATCAGTTATAAAGATGGTTTGCATAAAATATCAGTCTGGGGGCTTCTTCCTTAGTCTAAAACAGTGATTTTCATTTGGTGTGCTTCAAGAATTGTTCAAACATTCAATATCTGATTATTTAGTCAGGAGCACTGACCTGTTTTTCCTTAGATTGTAAAATTTAAAAAATGACAACAACCACCACAACAATAGCCATCTGGTATGAAGAATCAAAATTTACTTATTTTGTCAGGTCAGCAAACAATGTGATATATTTTTGGTGTGCCACAGAATTTTAGTATTAGTTTACATGTGTCCTGAGATGAAAAAAGGTTGAAAATCACTGGTTTTACAACACTTGTAGTGCCATTAGATTCATATATTATATGATAAGCATAATAAAATATACTATTTTCCACTCCTGCATTCATCATTGCATTATAGCAAGGGCAAGAAGAAAAACAAGACAGAAGAGTAGCAAAATTTAGACATAACAAAGAAAGAAAACTTCAGGCCAATATCGCTGATGAACATAGATGCTAAAATCCTCAACAAAATATTGGCTAACCACATCCAGTGATACGTTAAAAAGATCATACACCATGATCAGGTGGGATTCATCCCGGGGATGCAATGATGATATAGTATTCGCAAGTCAATAAACATACTACATCACATAAACAAAAGGAAAGATAAAAATCACATGATCATAACAGATGTGGAAAAAGCATTTGAGAAGGTACAGCACCTACTTATGATACAAACACTCAGTAAAGTGGGAGTTGAGGGAGCAATCCTCAACATAATAAAGAAACATATGAAAAGGTGCTCAGCATTACTACCCATCAGAGAGATGCATATTAAAACCACAATGAGATACCACTTCACACTGGTGAGAATGGCTATCATAAACAAATCAACAAACAGTAAGTGTCTGACAGAATGTGGAGAAAATGGGACCCTAGTGCACTGTTGGTGGGATTGCAGACTGGTGCATCCACTGTAGAAAACTGTATGGAATTTCCTCAGAAAACTAAAAATGGAACTGCCTTTTGACCCAGCAATTCCACAGCTGGGATTATACCCTAAGAATCCTGAAACACCAATCCATAAGAACCTATGCATCCCAATGTTCATAGCAGAACAATTTACAATACCTGAGAGCTGGAAGCAACCTAAGTGGCCATCAGTATGTGAATAGATAAAAAAAAATTACTACGTTTAGAGAATGAAGTGCTACACAGCAGAAAGAAAGAAGGAGGTCCTACTATTTGTAACAACATGGATGGAACTGGAGAGCATCATGCTAAGTAAAATAAGACAGGTAGTGAAAGACAAATACCTTATGATCTCACCTTTAAGTGGAAGCTAATGAACAAAACAAAGAAGCAATCAAAATGTAGCCAGAGACATTGAAATTAAGAACAATCTGTCAGTAACCAGAGGGAAGGTGAGAGGGGATAATGGGGGATAAAGGGGGGATGGGTTTTCAGGAACATGTATAAAGGACACACGGACAAAACCAAGAGGGGGTGGAATCAGGGGAGTGAGGTGAGGATGGCTGGGGTGGAGCTTGAGTGTTGGGGGCTAAATATGGACAACTGTACTTGAACAACAATAAAATAATTTTAAAGTGTAGTAAATTTTGATTAGAAAGAAAATGTCATCAGACAAGTTTTAAAAATTGTAATGTTTGAGATGAAAATCCTGGTGGTCTCTAATATAGGGAACCTCGATATTATGAGTAGAATGGATGTGCTTGGCAGGAAGTAAATGCAAATAAACAGGTAAAACACATGTTTGAAGTCCTTGAAAATAATTTGACACCACATATTGTTTCATCTGATAACATAATGAAAATAAATTTTTATTTTGTATATTTCATGATACCAAGGAAGGACTCTAAAATGGCTTAAGTTGAAACCATGTTTGGCACATGTCACAAAACAAAAATATATCCAAGCAACATGTAAAAAAGAAGAAATGACATTCAAGAAGCATTATGAAATTTGATCAGTCCAAGAGAAAAAGAGTAATGGCAATATCTCAATATATAAGAAGGGAAGATCCTCTCTATTCTTAAGAGTTTTTAACTATAAACTGGTATATTCTGTGTTCTCTTGCCTCTAATCATTTATATATGTTCTGTCTAATATGCCATTTCTCCTCTCACTCATATTAACTCTTATGAATTCCTTAAGACTTCAGTTAGAATTAACTTTCAAACAACATCAACAACAATGGCAACAGAAGTCCTTTGTCTGCCTCCAGTGCCCCTTTTGCTCAGAGTCCATGCTGGCTTCATTTCCTACGTGCTCCCTTTTATTGTCTCAGAGTACGTCCTATCTAATATTATAATTGGATGTTTAAGTGTTGTTGTCCTTTACTAGACTATAAGCTCATTGAGGATAAAAGCCTATCTGCTTTGATTATAATTGTATCCCCAGCAGAAAGGGACAGCCACACAGTAAATGGAATAAACAAAATAATGAAAGAATAAATAAACAAAGAGTTCCACATATCAGTGACTGAAAGGTAACCTTTGTGCATGATATAATTTGAATTGTGCTAGAACAAACCTTTTTCTAAAAATAATCCCATTACCTGTGGGAAGGACTCTGTCCAGCAGAGCTCCTTCTGGCTGCCACAAATGAGAAGTAAATTGTCCTGTACACAATCTTGTTGTTCTGGCAGGAAAGGGGGGTGGCAATTTCCTCTAGTGGGGAGTAGCCTGAGCCCATCTCCCAAATGGCTTTTATTGAGAATGGTATGTGTAGGTGTACACAGCATACATGGATAGCTCATCAGTCAATGTCAAAAGGCTATAGTCATACAAAACAGGTATTGTCTATACATAACAATTGAAGGAACACAGAGATTTGTCATAGGTCAGGGTCTGTTAGTCAGGCTGACACCAGAGGGTCTTTAAGATGTGTTTCATGAGATAAAGAGTTTACTCCTTATGCCTTGAACTTAAACATCCTGTTTATATCAACAGGACTATACCAAGCAAAACACGTTTCAAAGGATACAATGTATTTATCAGGCCTGATTCCCACAGGAACCCTCAGTGTTAGAGTCGGGTCATGTCTGCCACCTGCGTTATCTGGTTTTCCAGGGATACTTACTAGCCCCTTTCAGAGCATGCTCTGGCGGAGCTGCAATCTCCAAAAACACACAGAGTGGCCCCAACATCTTCTCCATTTTTGTTTGTTATGGTGGAATAACCTAAGGCACTGATGCCACTGTAATCAACAGGTTTATGCTAGGCAGGGAAGGCTTCAAAGGACAAAATATGAATTCTTTCTCAGGCCATATTTGCCCCCAGGAGCCATTTGTTCCAGTACAAGGCCACAGCTGCCTCTGGCATTGTTTTCAGGCTGACTCAGATGGGGGTAGCAAAGCAGCCAAGACATCAGGGGAGTTTTTACAGATAGAATAAGGACTCAGGCTATGATAAAGCCAAGAGGTGGGTCTTTCTGCCCCTTTTCTATAGTCCCCTAAGTCCTTCCCTGATGGTCCCTTCACAACTGTGCCTGTCTTTGGTTGTTTCTTCCTTGAGGAATCATCATATCTGTCATTGGCTAACCAGTAACCTGCCCGGACCAAGCAGGATGAAGTGAGGGGGGCAGGGGCTGTGCCCCTGCCAGAAGCATAGGTTCTGTCTGCTTAGTGGCTCATGGCCCCAAGGCCTTTTCACACAACTAGCTGTGGGACTCTTTTGTCCATTAATGAGGTTACAGTCTCTGAAACCAGGCAGGATGGCTCCCAACAATTACCTACTTTTCTTGGGATGTGACTTTCCACTATTTACAATTAATATTTTTTGGATTATGAAGACCATTTGGTACTCCCATAGCTCTTTCATGATTATGCAAATGTATGGGTAAGAATAATATGTTAATATACTCTGTTTCCATCTCATTAGAGGATATGAGTGCTGAGCAATGATATATACAAAATAAGATTATATGGCAGCATTGTCCAGTAGGTTATTTGTAACGACAGCAATGCCTCTAATACAACTGAGAAAAATGAATTTTAAATTTTATCTAAATTGAATTAATTTTAAGTAACAATTAATACAACTTTAATTCATTAAGTTAAATACAGAAGATATGAATTTCATAGTGCAATCATGGAAGAAATAAATACCAAAAAGAGAAAATAGAAAGCAATGTGGAGTCCTTCAAAAACCATCCTATAAGTCTCACAAGTCCAGTTATTGTTTAGGAACAATTTAAGTTGGATAATACATGACAATGACACAGCCAGAAAGGAATGAATAATCTGAGAGGTAGTTAAGCCACAGCATGCATATCTCTCTCTCTCTCTCTCTCTCTCTCTCTCGAGAGAGAGAGAGAGAGAGAGAGAGAGAGAGGATACTGTTATTTTAGCATCCCTGTATTCAAGGATTCATTAAGATTGATGGGGAATTGATTCAAAGAAACCCAAAAATCTAATTCAAAAGATTATAAGCACCCCTATGTTCATTGTAGCATTGTTTACAATAGCCAAGATTTGGAAGCAGCTCAAGTGTCCATCAGTGTATGAGTGTGTAAAAAGCTGTGGTACATTTACACAATAGAATGCCACTCAGCCACAATAAAGAAGGAAATCTTACCCTTTGCCACAGCATGGATGGTCCTGGAGAGCATTATGCTAAGTGAAATAAGCCAGTCAAAGAAACACAAATACCATATGTAGAATCTAATAAACAAAAAAATATTAACAAGCAAAATAGTGACATACACATAGATAGAGACTAGTTTGACCTCTCTCAAGGTGGGAGGGCAGGTGGGGTGTCAGAATAATTGGCAAAAAAGAAAAAGGAGGAGAAGGAGAGAAAGAAGGAGAAAAATAAAAGAACTCATGGACATGGACAACAATGTCATGATTACAAGGGGGAGAGGGTTGGTGGGATGTAGAGGAGGGTAATAGTGGGGATAAATGGAGATGGACAGAGACTTTACTTAGGGTGATGTACACAATACAGTGTACAGATCATGTGTTGTAGAATTGTGTACCTGAAAACTGTATAATTTTGATAATGGGTCACCCAATAAATTCAATAAAAGGAAAAAGGAAAAGATTGGTTGAATCTGGAAAAAAGCACTGTATTTTTCTCAGAGACTGGAATTCCACTGTAGTTACACAAATCTACCTTTCTTTATTTGATTTAAGTTAATTAAATTAGAATCTAACATTTATTACAGCACTTTTTCTTTTCTACTTGTTCTTGTATTTAGCATTTTTAATGTTGTTGAATCATAGCATGCTAATATTTTCCATAATGCTTAGTGACATATGATGACTTCCCAGCCAGAAACTCAGACCATTTAGGAAGTATTTAAAGAATGAACAGTCACTGGAATCAATAAATGTATTGCTTCATTCCTAAATTTGAGATAATCTCTCATGTGTGAAAATAATTTATCTAATAATTATATTTTACTATTGGTGGAGAAACTTTAGCTAAATATGCAAATTGTGATGTGCTTTGCCTTTCTGTAATTTGACACAATTATATGTGCTTAATATCCATAATTTATGACTGAGTAAATGTTCATAAAATATTTAATCTTTGGTGGTTGCCAAATGTGTGGTTTGAAAAATGTAAAATTATAGAAGTTAAAGGTAATAAATTCAAATAGAATGATCTGAAACAAAGGCCATTCTTATACTGATACACTTTGAGGACTGGTGTTAGCATTTACCTGGCTGCTTCTGATATATAATCTTTTTACACAAATGTTAGGGTAATTTTCCTGCTTTACCTAGATAATTGTTACAGATTTGTCCACCCAAAGCTAAAATACCAATTGATTTAGTGAGTTAAGTAAAATAACCAGTCAGTTAATTGCGGAAAGAAAACATTAAACTAATACTTTCACTCTAGTGAATGAGTGAATTGACCAGTTAATTGAGTCAGAAATGTTGCTCCAGAAATCTGAGCTAGAGTAGGCTAAGTGTCATACCTCTGATAAAAAGAAGAAAGCTGCAACTGAACCATTTCATTTGTGATTATATATATATATATAATATGCATATATAAAGCATATTATATACACATATATAGTTTATATGTATATATAATGCATATCATATATACATATATAGTTTACATGTATATATAAACTGGTTTCACTAGTTTATATATACATATAGTAGTATAGTACTATACATAAACTAGTTATACACTAGTTTATTTTATATATATATATACATATATATACATATATATATATAATACACACACTTATGTTTGTGTGCAAGGTTTGTCCAGAAGGTATCCAGTCATGTAATATGAAAAAGAGAGATTTATTGAAGAAGATAGAAGATACAACAAACATTGTGCATAGGACAATGATGCGTTGGTCCCCTTCAAGTAGACACCTTGGGACCTCACAGAGTGCTCCCAATCATTGTCAGCTGCCCCATTGTATTTTTCTGAATCTTATTAATGGTCTGAAATCTCTTCCCTTTGCAAAGTGAATTTAGTTTTGGGAAAAGCCAGAAATCACAGGGAACCCAGTCTAGGGTGTAGAGGGGAAAAGACACCTGCGTGATCTGATGTTTCACCAAATATCTCTGCATGAAATATGATGCATGAGTGGGCATATTGTCATGAGGAAGCTGCCAATCACCAGTTCCCCAAAGCTGCATTCTTCTGAATCATCTGAATGGTTTCTGTGTAGGAATGTTCAAACTTAACACAAAATTTGGTGCAGATTTGTTGCTCTACCTGCTCAGTCATTTTGAATGCAATGGCCACACAGTACGCATGCTCACTCAATAGTATCTACCACCCCCACTGACTAGTACAGTGAAGTCATCATTGTTCATGCATGCATATTCTAGTCAACTCTTCCCTGGATGCCTGGTTACATTGATATGATACAAATCTTTCTTTTTATGTTAATAAAGGCTGGACTTTTTCTGGACATATCTTGTATATATGTTTATTCATATTAATTGCTTTAAAATCTTACTTAAAATTGAAGCTATGTCAAGAATAGTTTTAGAAGCTATGTCAATATGAAGTATGAAAATGAGTGTAGTTTTATGAAGTTAAAGCTGTGCGTGTTCATATGTCAATAAAGGATTTTAGTTTTAGAAATTTTTATTATATACCTTTGCCAAATCAATCAACATGGACTATCTTAGTGTAAGTTCAGCCGAAACTGAAGAAATATTTGCTTTTACTGCCATGCTAACATGTTGAGGAACTGAGCTATTCAGTTTATAATAAGTTGTATTTGGAAACATTTTCAGTTCCCTCTTGTCTCTGAGACTAATTAGATGCAGACTAAATTCAAATTGGCTCAGATAAAGAATTAAAATGAACACCTAGCTAAGCCTAAATCTAAATGTCTTTTCAAACTCCAAAGTGATTCTTTGGAGAATAAGTTATTTGCCAGGCTCAATTCACCATTATCCATCTCCATGATCCTACAAGCACAGTAAAGCACATATTTACAGGTTACATTAGGTCATCAAATATCTCTTAGTAAGGCAAGGAAATGATATACTAACCATCGATTCTGCAGGTACTGTATTGAATTGGCTAAAAAGTTAGTTGCTTTTTTTTTCCTGTAAGATAACTCTAGTAGCACTTAGTTGTCTTTAACTTTATTTAAAACAATTTTGCTAGATTATGTTGTGAAAGCTGTCACATCAGCATGAATTAAAATAACTTATCAAAGTTGGTGAATTTTTGTGTAGCCATTTTAGTATTGAAGATGGAAGAAAATATGCAACATTTTTGGCATACGATGCTTTATTTCAAGAAAGGTAAAAGTTAAACTGAAGCACATAAAGAAAATTTGTGCAGTGTGTAGAGAAGGTGCTGTGACTGATGGAACATGTCAAAAGTGGTTTGTGAAGTTTCATGCTTGAGATTTCTCACTGGACAGTGCTCCATTTTTGGGTAGAGCACTTGAAGTTAGCACAATCAAGTCAAGACTTTAATTGATAACAATCAACATTAAGGCATGCAGGAGATAGCCAACATACTCAAAATATCAAAATCAAAAAAGTTATTGGTGATAATGAAAAATATGTCTTTTATAAGAAAAAATCATACAGATTTTTAAGCCAACACAATGTAAACCAGCTATATTAGGGAGAGAGATCATGGTAGGCTCATCAGCCTATTTACACTTTTTTAGTCTCAGAACCACAGTTCCAAATGCTGAATAAACATTTGAATGTTTTCACCTACATAAATATTAATACTTAAAACATAAAATATCCAAAAGTTGGATTATTGTTATCTTCAGACTTCCTATTTTTACTTATTTAAATTTTGCATATTCCTTAAGTGCATATATCCAGGAGTCATCCTTTAAATGCCCACTCACTATCAAACCACACTAGTCAATAAGAATTTCTTATTAATTTGATCTTTAAATTCTCTATCATCTCTACTCCTGTTTCTGTCTCTATCTCTATCTCCATCTAGATTTAGCTGTAGCTCTGCTCTGTCTCTATCTACCTTTAGCTCTGGCTCTTTCTTTATCTCCACCTCTATTTCCCCACTTTCATTTCTCCTCTATTATTTTCATTTCTATCACCACTATTTTTATCCAACTGTCTAATTCCTCACATTTGAATTTAATACCCTAGTCACCTAACCTCCAATGTGTCCCAGCTGCAATCTGTTCAGAGTTACTAAAGTAAAACTTTAGCCATTTTGCTCAATGCCATGAAAAATCTTATGTGGCTTCTCCTTACCAAATAAATGAGTCCATTTCCTAAGGCAAGTATGAAAGTTCTTGTATTCTAATGATAACCTACATTTTCTAACCTAATCCCCAACTACTTCCCTTCACATACTTTATATGATAGTCAAACTAGACTATTTGCCATTCCAAAAATCAGACACTAATTTTTTGTCTATGTTTTTTTTTCTCTTGGGAATAGCACTTTCTATGTCTTTGTTTTCTGAAATCCCAGACACCCTTCAATGTTCACCTAAAGTTCATTTTCTCTTTATAAGTACTCTGTTTCTCCTTGTCAAGAAGTGATTGCTACTTTGCTTGGACCCCAGAATTATATTTTTATTCCTCTTAGTGAATGTGCCCCATATTGCAAATATAATAATTATTTATATTTGTGAGTGCTCCTGCTACTCAATTAGAGTCATGAGTACAAGAGTTTATGCTTATTCATTCTTATACCTCCATAACACTTAACACCTTATACTTAGTAACAGTTCCAAAATATTTGTAAAATTAATATCTAATTACAAATAAATCAAATATTTAAATTTATAGCTTTTCTCACAAGAGCTTTACACACTTCTTAGGTAATACAAAGGGTATTATCTCACATCTCAAAAACATTCTTGGGAACAAAGCAAAGGGACAGTTACCGTTATCTCTTTAAAGGACTAGGAGGCAAACCAATATACCAGAGTTTGTACCAGAGCTGCATATCCAAGATGCCTGACTACTAGACACATGAACATACTCTTTACCATGATTGCTCTCAAATTAAATTAATTCAGATTAGTTTGGAAGTAAATTTCCATTTCCTTTGCTTATCCAAGAGTTAGCTTTAATAGCGACATTTCCCTGGCTGGATTTTTGCCTCAGAGTCCAACTGTCCTCAATCCTTCCTCTACCCTCTGCCCACTGGCAGTTCTCAGTTCTCACTCCCCCTTGTCCCTTGTGTGGAAATGTACTCTGGTTGATGTCCTTTCTCCTTCTTGTTTTACTTTTGATGAACTAGTAATTAGTAAGCTTGTTCAATTTCTTTTCCTTTCTCTTCTTTTCTGTGGCCATCCCTCAGTTGAGCTGAATTTACCTGCACTAAATTTTACATGTCATGGGTAGCCTCACACATTGCGAGGCAGGGAATGGCTGCAGCTAAGAGAAGGGAGGATAATGAGTCTATTTTCTAAGAGATGAGATCATTTTTAAATATGTCATTTCTTTTTAGATACAGAAGGTTGTTAGACTCCCCTTTGTTTTTTGTCATCTAAGGTCATGGAAAAAGTAGGAAGTTGCTTCCTGGGATGATAGTGACACCTGAGCTGTCAGACGTCATTTAGGTATAAACAACATACTTTGCTAACCACTAGTGTAAACAAGATGTCCATGGGCTGGATCATGATAAAAATTCTACTGCAGCAATAAAATACATCAGTTTTAGATCTAGCAGTAAAAAATAAGAATGGGAGAGACAGCCATTTTTTGACAAGTCCAGTCTTGAGCACATTGTTCCAATGTTTCAATTAGTAATGATATGATAGATGTGTGTGGGGCGGGGGGCAAGTGTGTGTATAAAACATAATTCCTGACAGTAGAATACTCTGAATCATATGACACAGTCCATACCTCTACAATCCCCAAAAACAGTTGAAAATAAAATAATATTGGACAACTTTCAAATTTAGTTTATCTTGGTACCAAGTAGCTGGATGAGTGTTATGGTTTTTCTTTTTATGTGATTATTCTGGGAATAAATTTTTAATGCTATTTATTAGTTGTAATAAACTTGGAGCTGTCAGGATTCTACCTTTTCCTATGAAGAAAGTGCCAACCACCAACCTACTTGCACTTCTAAATCATAGTCTAAATTCTAAATCATAATCTAAATTAGAGGTCTGTAGAGGGGGCTCTGCCCACAGAGCTCCTCTGTCCACCACAGATGAGAATATGTTTACCAAGACATGATCTGTTCAGGGAGAAAAGTCTGACCAGTGTCTCAGAAGAGAAAGGTGTCAAGCTTCTCTCTTAATGGGCTTTTATTGAGTTTAGCTTGCATAAGGATGCATATCAAAGAAAGGAAGTATGGTTTACAGATAACATTTCTGGGATCATGGGGGTTCTTTTGAGTCAGGGTCTGGTAGACAGGGTGATGCCAGTTGGCTGTAAAACCTTGGGAAACAAACTTATTTTGTACTTGGACCCTTAACATTTAAATTGAGGACATTCTTAGCAAAGCAGTTTTCATAGGACTTTATGCATTCTTCCTTAGACCTGTTTGTCCCCCACTGGGAAATGCCCATTCCAGCACAGGGCTGCACCTCCCTTTGTCATTGTTGCAGGCTTAAACAAGGTGGGGGAAGCAAGGCAGCCAAGGGATTAGGAGACTTTTTACAGATAGAATGAGGACTCAGGCTATGATAAAACCAAGGGGTGAGGGTCTTTTGTCCTTCCTCCACAATCCCCTAAATCCTTTCCTGATGGCCCCTTTGCAACTATGCCTGTCTTAGGTTGTTCCTTACTTGAGGAATCTTACCCATCATTGATTATCCAGCCATCCTCCAGGGGCCAAGCAGGGTGAAGCAAAGGGGCAGAGGCTGCACTCCTGCTGGGAGGATAAGTTTTGTCTCCTTAGTGGCTTATGGTCCCAAGGTCCCCTAGCTGTGGGGCCTTTTTTGCCTGTTGGTGGGGTTACAGCTTCTGAAACCAGGCAGGAGAGTTCCCAAAAGAGGGCTTATATAAAGTTTTCCCTCCTAGAAGACTAACTCACATCTAATTCTCTCTGTGGTGTATAACAACTACATATATAAAATAATTCATCATTTATTCTAATCAAAATAGAAATATGTATTCAATCTATACTGCCCTCCACTTCTGCCTGAATCCAGTAAACTATGTTGTATAAATGATAATCAGGAATAACTTGACCAAAAATATGCTTTGAGTAATGATGAACATTATATTGTATGAATTATTTCAATGGCAGAATATGAAGTTAGAGAAAAATAATGGGGGCAAGCTTGTTGCACTTGTCTTTTCTTTATCATCATGTGTATCACAAACCTGAGTTCATTGACAATTTCCAGTGAAATTTCTAATGGGGAGATTATGGCATAATGTACTCTAAGTATGGATGACCAAAAATGATTAAATAATATAATACAATTTTAAGTGATCTATGTGACTTTAATTTAAACAAGACTTCAGTACTCCCCACGCTATAAGAAAAAAAATTAACTTAAATAAATAAATTATTAAATAACATTAGATTCACTTTTAATGAAATAACTCAAATAAGAGTAGTCATCTCTATTCAGTGGTATGAAAATAATAAAAGAGGATAATTGTGAATGTAATGAAAATAAAAACAGAGCTGAAATTGCCCTGTTAATAATAATACAAAGTGGCTGCTTCTGCCAAAGTGCTGTCAGGTGATACAGCACCATAATTATGTATCAGAGCTGACATACATAAAATGATTATAAATTAATGGTTTGTGTAACAAAATCATATGTTATAGTTTTTGTACTAGGTATATACTTAATCACAGGAAATAAAGGACCTTTAAATAAATAAAATTATGAAATTAATCTAAAATTTTATATTTTATACACAGTGTAAATTATGAAATGATTTTTCATATGATTAAGAATAAATTTATGTACCTAGACACTTGAATGAGTTGGCTTCATTATATACAGTTATTACTACTGCCTGTGTGATAGATATCCTCAACCTTACTGTAAGCACCTTAACAATAAGTCAATCCAGGAAAGGTTATAAAACTGGAAATTAAATTTATCACAGGTTATGTGATTGGTTTCAAGAACTAAAAATTAAATTGGAAAGGTTCTTTCTCTTAAAAATTTACATATGTTTATTATAAATAACACAGTAATTTGGCAAGTTGTGCCAGTCTCAGGTTTCATGAATATCTGTTTTCCTTTAATATTTCATTCTTTTCACTTGGTAAGTTAAAGACTAGGAATGTAATTTCTCCCAAATACATCATCTCATTTTGTTATGTACTAGAGAATCCTGTACATCTTTTCTGCTTGAAGTGTAGCCATGTTGTACCCATTGAATAACCTCTTCTTTCCAGTAAATATTGTCTCTCTACTGTGCTCTTTTCTATGTTTTTGACAAGCTCAATAAGTGGCAATATATATGTAGCAAGGACATGAACAGATATAACTGTCTGCTTTATTAAAAGTTTCTCAGGAAACTAAATGTTCTGTTCTGATAATACACTCAAAAATTAGTGTTTGTGCATAGTATGGTTTTGGTTTACTAATGTTTAGCCAATGCTAGAAACATGCATAAGTGAAATTCAATCAAAAGAAAAGGAAAGTGATGTAAATCATACTTCTTTGAGAAAAGGCTTTGTTTTAATGTTTATAATAAGATTACATTTGTGTGAGCAATAGAATGTGTCTACATGACATCAAAACATCTGGATGCAAAGTGAGAATTATAGTTCATCATCTAGATTTTTCTAAATACACAGATGCTTTATTATTGTTGGTTAGACAAAGATTCCAGATAATTAATTGAATGGTTTACTTTCATAGTTAATATGAATATATTACTCTATTTTACACTCTGGAGAGGCAGTCATAAGAAGTCAAAGTTGGAGCATGAGACACTACAGACTGAGTGATTAGATACTTACAATTATTTGGTGCTTATGCAATTCCCAAAATTGACTGCTGTCTTTTTTGTTTTATCTTTAAAACAACAATTTAGCATAAAATATTTTCCTCTGGAAATCCTACTATTTATTCTTTTAGAATAAATGTGTTGATTCATTGCAAAACTATAAGATTTCTGGGAGTTAACAGGTATTAAATAAGTAGATTAAAAAGTAAATAGATTTAGATACAGTCTCCCTCAAGCACCAATGTATTTTAAAAACAGAATGTTTTAATTATAAATATCAAAAACAAAAGAAACTTTTCAACCTCTAGAGTCAGTTAAAAAGCATCTATTGAATATTTATATATAATTCCTTCACTAAACATTGAGTCAGCCTATGTACTAGACATTGTGCACAGGATCAAATAGTTTTTGCCCTCAAGTAACTCACATCCCAGTGGAAGCAATAGAAATGTTAACAGATAATAATAGAATAAGATAAGTACCAAAATAGCCATATGCAAAGTGTTATTTAATGAAGCCGCTGTCTGCCTAGGGTGGTGGGAGTGAAGTTGTAAAGGAAAGTTTGATAGGAAAAATGTTGTTTGTGTGCAAAATCTTGAAAAAAAAGGACAAAGAGAAAATTTAAAAATATAAAAAAATACAAAATATCTCCTTTTTAGAGATATCAGAGAGTATAAAGGAAGACAGAATTAAATAATCAAACTTCAGGAGAAAAGAGAAAAATTTACCCTGCATATGCCAAACATTTTACCTTTCATTCCCCTCAAGGAATTTGCTGATTCATAAGAGGCATGAATAGAGGGTGGTAAGCTAAGCAGCTGTGAAGAAGTGGTCACTAAGTCTCTGAGGAGTCTACAGAGCTTTTTGACAATTTCATAAGGTTGAGAGAGAAAAAAAATGGAGCCCACAGCTCCCAAAGCAGCCAATAAATGACTGGCAAAGATCCAAAAGAAAAGGGAAGAGCAGAAAAGTGAACCTGACAGACCAAGCAGATTTTCTTCTCTAGGTAGTCATCAAATTGTAAGTGGTGCTGCAGATGGAGATGGGGTCCAGGGACTTGGTGGTTGTGAGCAATGAATTGAACAGACTACACAGAGTAAGTGAAGAAGTGAGATTTATTAAGAAAAATGCACTTCCCAAGATATGGGGACAGGCCACCTCAGCTAGCAAGAATTGCCCCCTTCCTCTGAAAGGGTGTGGGCTTTGTATGGGGTAGATTTTTTTCTGAATTCCTTTGTTTACATTGTTGGGCTTTTTATGGCACATGCACAAGTGGTTATATAAGTTTTAAACTTCTGTGCATGCAGTTTCCTACAATCTTCCTTGGTTGCTCACCCAGGGGTCAAACTGCAATGCTAATTTATTGTAATAGCATGATAATGAAGCAAGGTAAAACAGCAGTCAGCTACAGCTATGGTGTACATGCAGGACCCTTGCTGGGTGTCACAAGGTGTTTCTTGGTGACCAGGGCACTGGACATTGGTTGGCTGATGGCAGTGTAGTGTCTCAGGGCTTCCTTATTCCTATTCTGTCTCCTGCTTCATGGCACAAACATAGAGGTGGAGAAGCCTAGCAGATTTTGGCTGTTGAGAAGTTGAGGTGCTAAGATTGTATCAGTTAGAATTTGATTAAGGCATCAGAACTTATCTGAGTGAAATGGAATAAATCATTTACTGTATGTTTGGATCTTGTGCAATTGTGGAAGCTGAGGTTGAAAACAATGGAAGACTAATGTCTCTATACCTGAGGTAGATCTACATTTGCTAATGGTCAGCAGGGCAAGAATTTGAGAAAAAAAAAGGAAAACAAGCAGAGCAGAATCAGGGCAGACTACAACTCATAAGGACTAACTGAAACCCAAGAGGAGACAATGCAACCTGTGTTTGTCTATCACTGTCTTCAAGTTTATCAATGCTTGTAATTTGCAGAAGGAGCTGCCACATTTTGCCATGGAGTCGCATGTGTGCCTAACCCCAGACTCAGAAAAGCTGAAGGAGATATTGTAGGAGCTGGAGCAGCTGTATGTTTGGTTGCTGCTCTAAACTACCAAGGCAAGTCAGCAAATCAGCCACAATGTGCATGGACTGCAATGGTGCCTAGACTTTTATGCCTACACCAACTTTGAAAACATAATAGCTGGTGCGTTACTTTCACCTTCCAAATCTCACAGAACTTTTTTTTTTTAGAAGTGAATACTAACATAAAACCAAACAAAGAAAGGAATTCTAAGAAGTATAGTTCTTCCTTGATTCAGTACAAAACCACCAAAAGCAGACCTTTCTCAACTTGACATCCTCTTTTAACCATATTGGTCTTCTGTCTTTAAAAAAAGCACAACATAGTACAGCTCTCCTTTGTACCACTGAAAGCACATTAACAAAAACAAAGAAGATACTTATCCAATTTTGGGTGATATTTATTCCTATCCTAACTGAATCATGTTGCATGCATTGGTCAGCTCAGGCTGCCATAACAAAGTACCACAGACTTGGAGACTTAAACCATACAATTTTTTCCTCACAGTTATGGAGGCTAAAAGTATCAGGTCAAGGTGTCAATAACTTTGGTTTCTCGTGAGATCACTCTCTGTGGTTTGTAGATGGTCACTTTCTCACTAAGTCCACATGTAGCTTTTTAAAAAATCTGTGCACATACATATTTGGTGTCTTTTTTCTTCTTATTGTTACTCTTTTTATAAGAATACCAGTCAAATTAATTAGGGCCAACCCTAAGAGCTTGTTTTAATTTTATCACCTTTTTAAAGGCCCTGTCTCCAAAACAGTAAGACTCTAAGGAACTGTGAATTAAGATTTCACCACATGAATTTTGCGGGGGGCGGAGCACAATTCAACTCATACCACTCTTTATGTTTTTGATGTTCTGTAACTTAAATAATGAAACCTAAGGTCAACTACTGTTACCATATCTTCCATTAGATGGTAGAGGAATAGTAGAATAGTAAAAAAACAAAAGGTTAATACATACAGAAATATATTCGTGTCAAATTAGTAATAATACCCATAATTATAATATTCTTCCTTTCTGAAACTGATCATGTGGCTATAGAAAGTATTTACAACTTTCCCTGACCAGTGTGGCTCAGTTGGTTGGGCATCATCCTGCAAAGTCAAAGATTGCTGGTTCAGTTCCTGATCAGGGCATAGGCATGGGTTCCCCATAGGGGCACTTATAAAAGGCAAGCAATTGATGTTCCTCTCTCACATCACGTTTATCTCCCTCTTTTTCTCCCTTTCTTCCCTTCTCTCTAAAAAAATAAATGTATAAAATATTTTTAAAAGTATTTATAACTTCATACATTCATTACTCATTACATATTACAAATACTTTGACTGGTTCTTGACTATTGGAATAAGTGGCCTAAATCTTCATTCTTGAAGTTTTGAGGCCATTATTAGTCTTGCCTGCATTAAGTTGTTTTATTTTTTGTTAACTTTTATGATAGGTGTGTATCCAAAGATATCCTGCATATCAGATGTATTCCTCTCATTCTCCTTCCTGTGAAAGAACAACCTAAAAATTCCTGTTGGCAGTCAGGATCCATAATACCAAATAGATAGTAATTTTTTTGACTGTAGATTCACTGGCAACAGAAGTTCTAAAGGGACAGGTGACAGTCTTAACTTCTAGTTTAATGGAAATACTGCTGTGTCCTCTGGTGGATGCTTTTCTCTTTTGGGAACTAAGACCACTAGAGTATTAAAGCCTAAATTGTTGGGTAAAGTAAGCAAAAACTTTGCTTATAAATTATAAGGGATAATTTATTTCTTGGCCCCCTAAATTTTGTCTGTGAGGGAACAAGATCATATATTAGTTACCAAAGTAGAGCATAACTGCATCATGAAAAATGTCACCATCATCACAGAGGGTATTACCACAGAGATGGAGTCATAACTAAAACATAAAAGGGTGGTTCCACTATTCTATAAGCCCAGTTGCTTCACCGTAGTGGTAAAGACAATAAGACCGAGAATTCCATGACCATGAGCCCATTGCTACATTTCCTTTACCATAAAATGAATCCCTTGATCAGATAAAAGCTCTTATTATAATTTGTACCTCATTTATTTTAATTTTTCTGTTCTCTTACTGTTTTCCCCACCCTGATCACACCCTCCACCACTACTAACTTCAACCTCTTAGTGATTAATAACGGTATGTTATTCATTTTGGTAACTTTAGCAAATATAGCCTAAAATTAGGCACATGTTCAAAGGGTACTGACTAAATAAATAATAGATTAAGTCAACAATGTCGGATACAACTGAGAGTTAAAGCAATGAAAGGGAAAACATTAAAAAAGAATTTTTTTGAAAAAAAGACCATTTAAAGATAGAAATAAAAAGGTGAAATAAAAGTAGAAGATCTCAGGATGACAAACTCCCTTATTAGCTATATGAACTTGGGCCTCTGTTAGAAATGAATGTTTTTGTCCCCCAAGCACTAACTCTAGTATTTGAAAATGAGGATTTGTGGAAGTAATATTGGTTAGATTAGGTCATGAGGGTGGAGTCCTAATGATGGAACTAGTGGCCTTATAAAAAGAGGAAGAGGTGTATGTGTGCATGCACATACATATGTGAAAAGTCCTGTGAAATCATAGTGAGAAGGAACCTTCTGCAAGCTAGGATGAAAGTCCAAGCCAATACTTTGATCTTGGATATCTCGACCTTGAAAACTGAGAAAGAAATTTCTGTTGTTTAAGCCCTCCAGTGCAGCACTTTATTATGGCAGTCTCAGCAAACTAAAAAAGGCCTAGATCCCCTTCTACCTAAATTGAGTATAAAAGATGAGAGAATTTGTTAAAACAGTAGAAATAATGTATGTAGAGTGGCTAACCAGTGTTCAACAATAGTAGTTAATGTTTCTAGTCAATGCTGCACAGCTATTATGCTGATTTGACAGATTCTTTGTCCTTCAATTCTTTTGTGTGACCATTTGATCATTTACCTTACTCTGCTATTCATCTGTGGATCTATTATCTGCTGACTGCATGGCCTTGTATTACTTTGGCCTATGCATTTATAAACTTTTGACATTTATTGCCTACCTGGACTCTGACTCACCACTGACCAGATTCTGCTTTCCTGATGCCTTGCCTGGTCCCTTGACCAAAAATAACTGGATTTGTATATTGAATCCCTATGGTAAATCAGGGATTATTTTTAGAGGAATTCATACTCCATAAATTCCTGACACAGTATACATTAAAAAATCATGGCATGTTGTCATTTCAATCTGCTCTTAAATTATCATTAACTGTTTTTATTAAAATTCCTCTTCTTTTTAGATTTCTGTACTTAATTAGTAATAGTTCTTACTGTCTTAGATGTATAGTAGGGTTATTGCTGGCCTCCTGAAACAGACTACCTTACATGTATCACTGCTTTACAAATTTCTAATGAGCCTTTGATAATCTCATGAAAGTTAAAGGGGTTTCTACCACCACAATAGGAGACTGTTCTGCGTGGTGTGGGCCCAGCTCCCACTTGGAAATGCACAGGACACATTCCCACGGATAGGTCCTCCTGTGGAATATCAGGCCTGAATTGTACCTAGACTACTTTGAGACTTGCTTTTTCTAAAAATCCCTCACCCTGAATTGAGACACCAAGTGCTTACTGTAACTTCCTAAAATACATGCTAACTAAACCTTCCAAGGATGAGTGTAACTGGTTCAACCACTTTTCCCTTTGCATTTGCAAATATCCTTCTTCTGTGATGTGATTAGTGGGATCCTCTCCTTTGTTTTCTGTAAAAGGTAACCACCTAAAGCAAACCTGTGCAGAGTAAATGAGGACCATCATGTAATGTGCCCAGAAAAGGAATAAAAGCTGGTCAAGGCAAGGATCAAGGTGTTCTCCCCTTGAGACAGTGACCAAGGTGCTCCGAGGCTTTTTCTCCTCTTGAGAGAGAAGCCATGCCATCCCTTTTCCTCCACAGGACTTGGTAGTCCATGTGAATTTCTCGTATCTCATCCACAATGTGGCGGACCCCACGAGCCAGGCTCCACATAAACCACCACTCCCAGATATCTATATGCATTTCTGCATAACATTGTGTATACAATTTCAGGAAGTTCATGGGCATTTTGAAATCTAAGATTTGAACTCTAGATTATGAATGTCATTATTATTCATTCCTCTTACCTCTACCTACTTTAAAGATATTTAAACAAAATATTTTCTGGTGTTGAAAATTAATTTGTAAATAATATATACCTAGGTAATAGTTAAAAGGAACTACCCGGTGGGGAAGGATATGGAAAACATTAATACAAAGGTTCTAACTCATGAACACTGTGTTGACATGATTTCTTGATCTTTAACAGTTAAGGACAAGATATTACCCTTCTTGTGCTATCCATTTGAAGAGAGATATGCCACTGTGAAGAATTTTTCAGCTGCCATGTTAATGACTAATTAAACTTGGCAGCACTGTTACCAAGTGGCTCACATACTACTCTTTGTTGTACATTTTACTCTTCACTGATGCTTACAAACATCATTATAGTAAACCATGGCCTTGGAATTTCTGTAGTTCATGGATTGATATATGAGATATTATCTGACTTTTGTTTTCATTACTTGATATAACTCTTCAACATGTACTGGCATCCCTTTATAATCAAGTCTTTCAATGTGGGTTCTCCAAAGACATACTGTAATAGTTTTCCCATCATATTTACTGTGACATCAAATTGGCATCATAATAGATTATTTTTGGACTTGCATCCTTGTACATTTTCTTATTTTAACCTCTCATTATAATGACATCATAAATGGGTCTCTACAGATTTTCACTGAAGTTAATATGAGATAGTTAAAATCATGGCTATTCCATATTAAGCTGCACAGAAAATCAGCATTGTAAAAGAAACTTAAATATGGTCCTGATGAATAATTAAAGATTACATTTAGTGATTGCTTTGTTTAAACAACTCTCTCTTTCTGTCTTAATTTAAAATGTCCCCAAAAGACAGTATTACACATTAAAAAAATAACTAAGTACCTAGCAACCAGGAAAACCGCACTTCTGAGTGAGGTAATTTTGAATTGAAGTTTGCAAAACATCCAAAAGTATAGCCTGTGCTTTATTAACTGGAAAGTAAATTAATTTTTCATTTTAAGTTGATTTGTAAAATAACTTGTCCCTGATGTAGCTATTAAAAAAGGAAGTTACAAATATCACACTTCTACCAGAAACTATCAGCTTAGCTAAAGGAGTCTTTAGCTCTAGAGATGTAGAAACTGAGAAGGATCTGTGAAATAAACCTTTTAAAGCACTTATTAATAGAGATTGGTAAAAAAAAAATAAAGTTTGCTTAGAAGGAAATGAATGACATCTTTTACCTGTATAAGGAGTCACCACTGTCAATACTATTGGTCATCTTTCATAGAAAGCAATGTACTTAATTCAGTTGGTAGCAAAAGATGCGGCATATCCCCTGCTTTCAAAGAATATACACTCTAATTGTGGGGAAAGTCATATATTTTAAAATCTTGTTGTCAATAAATACAAGGCTGCCCCATTAAAGACTTGATAAATGTTTGGTTAAGATGATCAGTTCTGCAGCAGGAGTTCACAAGGTTCAAACTATTGGGCTCCTGGAACTACACTAATAAATCACCACTAATTCGGCGACTTAAGACAACAAAATTTATCTCACATTTCTATAGATTAGAAGTTTGATATGGGTCTCACTGGGATGAAATCAAAGTATTGGAAAGGATATATTTCTTTCCATATATTTCAGTGGAGAATTCATTTCCTTGCCTTCTAGAGGCCACCCACCATTTCTTATGGTTCCATCCTCCATCTTCAGAGCCAGCAATGATGTGGCCCTCTGTATATTTCTTCCATAGTCACATCTTCCTCTGAATTACCCTTTCTTCTGCTTTTAAGGATTCTTGCAATTACATTGGGACTATATTGATAATCCAAGATAAGCTCTATATTTTAAAGTCAGCTAATTAGCAATCTTAATTCTACCTGCAGCCATATTTTCTCTTTGCAATTAAACCTAACATATTCACAGCTTCGATGACAAGGATGGGCATTAGTCTGCCTACCACATCAACTAAACATTAAGATATTGGAGAAGGCTGAAAAAGGCCTCTTGGAGGAGGTAAGCCTTGAATGGAGTTTTGAAGAAAGATTAAAATGTGGACAGGATTTACATTAGGACATACAAGCACAACTAAATTGTAATTAATTCTGCAACACACTTTTAAGCCAATAATGTTAGCATGGTAGAAGATAGTGGATTGGAATATAGGCATTGGAACTAGGCAGATTTAATTTCAAGTTTTGCTCTGTCAGTGGTAACTGTGTGACCTTGGAAAAGTCACCTAAACCATTTGATCCTCAATCTCTCATCCTTAAGTTAATGATAAAAGTAGCACCTATCTCATAGTATAAGTGGAGAAGTTAAATAGACAACATACGGGGACTTCTGAATTCCAGTTCAACATGTAAGGAATTTAGAAGTTGCCTACTCCATCTTAATAACAAGGGAAAAGCTCAACAGAGTGAACAATCAACATTTCTTAGAAATGAGGTCGCAGAACAAGATGCTACCCACAAAATTAGAAAAACAGGAAGGCAAATACCAAGAATCACAACTTACTAAAACTGAAACCCTCAAGCAGAAACCTCTGAGTGAACCAATACTGGGGTAGGAAAACCTATTAATAAATTGCTAGAAGTTAAGTATGGACAAGTCTGAGAGATAAAAAACTCTAGGGAAGTCAGTCATGGGTGGCTGCCACACTTCAGTCAATTTTATCTCTATGAGTTTGGCCAGGTTCTAACAATAAAAATCAGCAAAAATCCTCTCATTGTAGTGGTAAGGAGAGGGGATAAGGAACCATTTTAAATATGTCAGAACATTCTATTCTTCTTATCAAGGCCTGACATCATATAAATTATTTTATCAGAGGCCAAAATATGGGGGTTTATCAGAGTCTAACCAACCTGGGGGAAGGGAAACACAAAACTCCAGCCATTCTACCTATCTACATGAGGAGAGAGAAATACTCCACTCCAGCCAACTCTAGCCATCCTGCCTAGTCTAAGAGAGGAAAAGACTGAGAAGAACTTTTGAAGTTCAAAGTTTAGAGGCACAGGCTCACTAAAAGAGTCAGATTTAATCATAAGACTATGATTAAGAGTCTTATGCTTGCTCTTCTTCTATACCTTGCCAGCACATTACTAAAGGTCTATTTAACACACTCCCTTTTACCAAATACATCATGTTCAACTTTCAACCCAAAATAAAAACACATACTAAAAAGCAAGAAACACAGTTGGAAGAGAGAGCAAATATCAGGACCAAACTCACATATGGCAGTGATGTTGGAATGATCCAAAGTATAACTTAAAATAGCTATCATTAATATTCTAAGGTTTCTAAAGGATAAAGTAGACAGCACACAACATGAACAGAGAAATGGGATTTTTTTTAAAGTGCTACAGATCAAAAAGACTATAACAAATGAATGACTCTTTTGATGGGCCTATTAGTAAACTGAACATAGCTGAAGAAATAATCTCTAAGCTTGAGGTCATAAACATCTAAAACTAAAACTCAAATAAAAAAGGACTAAAAAAAGAATATACAAGGACTATGTGAAAACTGCAGAAGATGTAACATACATGTAGTGGGAGTAGTGAAAGGAGAAAAGAGAAAATAACATAAGAAATGTTTCAAAAAATACTATTTGTCCACAATAATGAACCACAGATTCAGGAAGCTCAGAGAACACCAATAAGTAAAAAGTAAAAGCAAAAACAAATAAACAAGCAAATCCAAAACTAAACCTATGCATATAATTTTCAAGCTACAGAAAAATTAAAAAAAGGAATACTTACAGAAGCCATGTTGAGGGGAAACTTATATATACAGGAGCAAAGACAAGAATTCCAGCTGCTTCTACTCAGAAATCATGCAAACAATGAGAATATAGTGAAACATTTAGTGTTGGGGAAAAATAAATTGCAACATAAAATTCTATATCCTGTGAAATCATCCGTCAAATGCAAAGGAGAAATAAAGGCTTTCTGACATAAGCAAAAATCTGTTGAGGAAGTTTGTTGCAGGTAGATATGCTTTGCAAGAAATGTTCAAAGAAGTTAGTTAGAGATCAGGAACATGATATGGTCAGAAATTTGGTTCTACATAAAAAAATGAAGGGCATTAGAGAAAGAAAAAGTCAAGGTAAAACAAAAAACTTATTTTTCTTATTCTTTTTTTTAATTTTTATTTTAGTTTATTCAGTACAGTTTCTATCCTTTATTCCCATTCCAG
>CM052552.1:6170019-6186626 GCA_028533065.1 Trachops cirrhosus | reverse complement strand
CAAGAAAAAAAGAGAGAAGACCCAAATAAACACAATCAGACATGAAAGAGGATACATTGCAACTGATACCACAGAAATACAAAGGGTTGTAAGAAATTACTATGAAGAACTGTATGTCAAGAAATCTGAAAACCTAGGTGAAATGGACAAATTTGTAAAAAAAAATATATAATTTTCCAAAACTCAATGAAGAACAAGCAGAAGGGCTGAACAGACCAGTAACAGCAGATGGAATAGAAGCAGTAATCAAAAAACTCCCAACACACAAAAGCCCTGGACTGGACAGTTTCACAGGAAAATTCTATAAAGCATTTAAGGAAGAGATGACTCCTATCCTTCACAGATTATTTCACAAAAAAATCCAAAAAGATGGAAGGCTCCCAAACTGTTTTCATTAAGCCAGCATCATCCTAATCCCAAAACTAGATAAACACACAAAAAAGAAAGAAAACTTCAGGCCAATATCACTGATGAACATAGGTGCTAAAATCCTCAATGAAATATTGGCAAACTGCATCCAACAATATATCAAAAAGTTCATACACCATAGTCAAGTGGGATTCATCCCAAGGATGCAAGGATGATACAATATTTGCAAATCAATAAATGTAATACATCACATAAACAAAAGCAAAGACAACAATCACATGATCATATCAATAGATGCAGAAAACGTATTTGATAAGGTAAAGCACCCATTTATGATGAAGACATTGAGGAAAATGGGCATAGAGGAAGCATTTGGCAACATAGTAAAGTCCATATATAAGAGACCTACAGACAACGTCATACTCAATGGGAAAAAACTAAAATCTTTCCTACTACGCCCAGGAACAAGACAAGGTTGTTCACTTTCAACACTTCTATTCAACATAGTATTAGAAGTCCTAGCCACAGCAATCAGAGAAGAAAATGAAATAAAAGGCATCCAAGTTGGAAAAGATGTTTGTAGATGACATGATAGTGTACATAGAAAACCCTTTAGACCCCACAAAAAAACTGCTCAACCCAATAAACCATTCTGGCAAAACAGTGGGATACAAAGTCAATATTCAGAAATCAAAGACATTTTTGTATGCCAACAGTAAAACATCAGAAATAGAAATCAGGAAAAAAAATCCCATTTGATATAGTGACAAAAAAATAAAATGCCTAGGAATAAACTTAACCAAGGAGGTAAAAGACATTTACTCAGAAAGCTACAGAACACTAAAGAAAGAAATTGTGGCAGACACAAACAAATGGAAACATATACCATTCATGGATTGGAAGAATTAACATCATCAAAATGTCCATACTACCCAAAGCAATTTATAGATTCAATGCAATACCTATTAAAGTACCAATGGCATATTTCATAGATATAGAAGAAAAACTTCAAAAATTTCTATGGAACCATGAGCAACCTTGGATAGCTGCAGCAATTTTGAGGATGGAGAGCAATCTAAGAGGGTCACAATACCTGATATCAAACTTAATTACAAGGCCATTATAATCAAAAGAGCCTTGTACTGGTATCAGAAAAGATACATAGAAAAATGGAACAGATCAGAGAGTGCAGAAATAAACCCAAGTCTCTATGGTCAATTAATGTTTGACAAAGGGGACAGCAGTATAATATGGAGTAAAAATAGCCCCTTCAACAAATGGTGTTGGGAGAGCTGGACAGCTACATGCAAAAAAAAAAAAAATGAAACTTGAGCACCAACTTAAACCATAAAAAAAATAAATTCAAGGTGAATAAAAGATTTAAATATTAGTCATACCACCATTAAAGTCCTAGAGGAGAACATAGGCAGGAAAATCTCAGATATTTCACACAACAATATTTTCACTGATATATCCCCTAGAGCTAGGGATATAATGAAAAGAATAAAGAAATGGGATATCATCAAAATAAAAAGCTTCTGCATGTCTAAAGAGAACAGCATTAAAATGAAAAGAGAGCCAGCCAGATGGGAAAACATATTTGCCAATGACACCTCAGACAAGTGTTTAATCTCCAAGATATGTAAACAACTCACATGACTCCACTGTAAGAAGATAAGTAACCCAGTTAAAAAATGGGCAAAGGACTTGAACAGACACTTTTCTGAGGAGGACATACAGAGGGTCTAGAGACATGTGAAAAGATGCTCAGTATCTCTAGCTATCAGAGAGATGCAAATTAAAACCATAATTATATACCACCTCATACCATTGAGAATGGCCATCATAAACAAAGAAACAAACAACAAGTATTGGAGAGGTTGAGGAGAAAAAGGAGCCCTAGTGCAGTCTTGGTGGGATTGCAGAGTATACAAGCACTATGGAAAACACTATGGAATTTCCTGAGAAAATTAAAAATGGAACTGCCTTTTGATCCAGCAATTCCACTGCTAGGATTATATCCTAAAAACCCTGAGACACCAATCCAAAACAACCTGTTTACCCCAATGTCCATAACAGCACAATTCATAATAGCCAAGTGCTCTTAGCAACCTAAGTGTCCTTCAGTAAATGAATGGATAAGAAAAACTATGGTACATTTACACAATGGAATCATATGTAGCAGGAAGAATGAAGGAGCTTCTACCCTTTGCAACATCATGGATGGACCTGGAGAGTATTATGCTACATGAAATGATCCAGGTGGTGAAAAACAAATACTATATGATCTCACTTTTAACAGGAACCTAATCAACCAAACAAACAAGCAAGAAAAATATAACCAAAGACACTGAAATTGAGAACAGGCTGACAGTAACCAAAGGGGAGAGGCGAGGGGAGTATAGGGGAAAATGGTAAAGGGTTTGCAGGAACAATTATAAAGGACACATGGGCAATAACAAGGGGGGTGTTGAAGCAGGGGAGGGAGATGAGGAGGTCTGGGGTGGAGGGGAGGGGTGGGGAGAAAAGGCAGATTACTGTACTTGAATAACAGTATAATATATTTAAATAAACTTATTCGAAGAAATAATGAAGGACATACTTTTATTGTTCTGTAGCCTGATATACTGTGGGGAGCTCTCTACTACAGAAATTCTAAGAACCCTTTAGATGTCAGAGATGCTCCTTTCCATGTGGATCTTCTGAAGGCACCTAGGCTGCCTATGTTTCCATATCTGGATTCTTTTGATACCTTGAATAGTTAACACAATAGTAAGATGTTTTCCATAATGTCTCTTTCATATTTCATATTGCTTCACTGAATTTCAAAACATATAATAAATTCCACTGACATCATAATTTAATATTAGTTCTCTTTTGTAAAAAGCCATTTCCATCCTGCAGCAGGAAAAAAAGGAAGGCGATGAGTCATTGTAAATGTTAGATTGTTTATTTTTTATTGTTTAAACTCTGTGTTCCATTGTTTCTTTGTTGAATTTTTAAACTTGAAATCTGTTCTGCGGTGTAAAGAATATGAAAGAATTTGTAAGTAAAAGGAGAAAGCTCTCTGAATACATGACTCTAAATATTTTAAATGCCTTTGGAATGCACAGATAAAATCTTTTCTAGTTTGTGTGTGGGATCTTGATTATATAGCTATGAATTATTTAAACAAAGTTTATGCAACAGAAAGAACAGTTGTCAAAAAATAAAAAGGGAAAAATAATGAAGGAGAATTTGCCCAGTCTGGCAAAGTAAATACACTTCCAGGAAGTCTAGCAAACTCAGAGTCCCCAAGAAGCTGTACCCTAGGAAACACACTGCAAGGCACATTATAGTTACATTACCCAAGATTAATGATAAGGAGTCTTAAAAGAAGGAAGAAAAAAGGAGACAGTTACCTACAAAGGAGTGCCCATAAGACTGGTTTCTCCAAAGAAACCTAGCAGGCAAGAAGGGGCTAGAAAGAAGTATTCAAACTCATGAAAGGCAAGGACATACATCCAAGATTACTCTATGTAGCAAAGCTTTCATTTAGAACGGAAGGGCAGATAAGCTGCTTCCCAGGTAAGGTCAAGTTAAAGAAGTTCATCATCATCAAGCTATTATTATATGAAATGTTAAAGGGACTTAAAAAAAGAAAAAGAAGATAAAAACAATGAAAACTAAAATGACAAGAAACTCACAACTATCAACATCTGAACCTAAAAACAAAAACTAAGCAAACAACTAGAACAGGAACAGAATCAGAAGTGGAGATCACATGGAGTGTTATAAGCAGGGATAGGTAGGGGGTGGGGAGAATGTGGGGGGAAGTACAGGGAATAAGAAGCATATGTGGTAGGCACAAAAATAGACAGGGGAGGTTAAGAATAGTATGGGACATTGGGAAACCAAAGAACTTACATTTATTACCCATGGACATGAACTAAATGGGGGAGATGCTGGTAGGAGGGTGGGTGCAGGGCAGAGAGGAATAAGGGAAGAAATGGGACAACTGTAATAACATGATCAATAAAATACACTTAAAATCTTTCACTAAGAATATTTTAAAATTACTCATTTACATTTAAATTAAATTCTCTCACCTTCTTTTCTAAATTTTTATTACTGAAAGATGAACACATTGGCAATATGAGGACAGTTTTTGCTGTCCTGGGTGCAATTTGGGTAGAAGTGACATGTCTATAATGTTTCTTGCAAAGAATAAATTTCTCAATACCTTTCCATTAATTTAGATCTCCCTTATTATCATTCAATAACATTTTAAGTTTTGTTCAAAAAAAATAAACAAGTGCCCAACTGTATGTTGTCTACAAGAAACTCATGCTAAATATAGACACATATAGACTAAAAGTAAAGGGATGGCAAAAGGTATCACAATAATTGTTAGAAATAAGACTAATCAAAAGAAAGTGAATGTGGCTATATTAATTTTAGACACTGGTGACTTCAGTGCAAGGAAATTTATGAAGGACAAAGAGGGAATTACATGATGTCAAGCCAATTCTCCAAGAAAATATAACAATCCTTAATGTGTTTGTGCATAACAACAAAGCATTAAAACAGGTGATGCAACCATAACCACCTGTGTAGCTCAGTTGGCTGAGTGTCATCCTGAAAAGGAAAAGGTTGCCTGTTCAATGCATGGTGAGGGCACATGCCTGGGTTTGGGGACCAGTCCCCAGTTGGGACCTATGCAAAAGGCAACCTATTGAGGCTTCTCTCCCATATCGAGGTTTCTCTCCCTCTCTTTATCCCTCCCTTACCCTCTAAAAGTAAATAGGAAAAGTTTTAAAAAGCTCTATAAAAAACACATGAGGCAAAAACTGATAATGTTGCAAAGAGAGGTAGAGGAATAGAACATTACTGTTGGGGACTACAACATTCCTCTATAAGAAATGGACAGATGCATCGAGGAGAAAATCAATAAGGACATAGTTGAGCTTAACTGATATGTATAGACTATTACTTCTATAACAACACAATACATACTATTCTCAATCACACATAGAACATTCACCAAGGTAGACTACATTTGGGTCCATAAAACACACCTTAACATATTTAAAAATAGAAATCATGCAATAACTCTTCTTTTTCTTTTTTTAATAGTGTTTTCCCATTACCATTTAGTCCCTTTATGCCCTCCTCACCCCCAGCCACCAGCAATCACCACACAGTTTTCCACGTCTACGAGTCCTTTTTCCTTTTTACTCAATCTTTCCACCTCATCAACTCCCCTCCCACATTAGCTGTCATCCTCCTCTCCATCTATGAATCTGTCCCCATTTTCCTTGTTAGTTCAGTTTGTTATTTACATTCCACATTTGGGTGAAAACATATGGTATTTATCTTTCATTGACTGACTTATTTCACTTAGCATAATGTTCTGACAGTCTACCCATGCTGACACAATTGGTAAAACTTTCTATTTCTACTGCTGAGCAATATTACATAGTGTAAATGTTCCACAATTGTTTTATCCACTCATATACTGATGGACATGTGGGCTGCTTCCACATCTTGATGACTGTAAATAATACTGCAATGAACATAGAGGTGCTTATGTTCTTTTGAATTACTATTTTGGGTCCCTTCACATATATTCCCAGAAGTGGGATTGCTGAGTCAAAAGGCAGATTCATTTTTAATTTTTTGAGGTATCTCCATTCTGCTTTCCACACTGGCTGCACCAATCTGCATTCTCACCAACAGAGCAAAAGGGCTCCTTTTTCCATATCCTTGTCAGTACTTGTTGTTTGTCGATTTATTGATGATAGCCATTCTGACAGGTGTGAGATAATATCTCCATGTGGTTTTATTTGCATTTGTCTGATGATTAATGACATTGAACATCTTTTCATATGTCTGTTGGGAATCTGTATTTGCTCTTTGGAGAAGTGTCTATTCAAGTTCTTTGCCCTTTTTTTAAATTGGGTTGTTGGGTTTCTTTCTTTTTTTTTTTAAGTGTTGAGTTTTCTGAGTTCTGTACAAATTTGGATATTAATTCCATGTCAGTTGAGTCAGCGAATGTGTTATCCCATTCTGTGGGTTGTCTTTTTATTTTGTTAAGGATTTCCTTTGCTGTGAAAAGACTTTTTGCTTTGATGTAGTCTTATTTGTTTATTTTTTTCTTTTGTTTTCCTTGCCTGGGGAGATATATCTGATAATTTAATATTATGAACAATGTCCAAAAATTTGTTGCCTGTGTTTGATTCTATGATTTTTATGGTTTGTGGCCAAACATTTAAGTTTTTCATTCATTTTGAATTTATTCTTGTATGTAATGTAGGAAGGTGGTCTAGTTTCATTTTTCTGCACATATCTGTCCAATTTTGCCAACACCATTTATTGAATAAACTAACATTTGCCCATTGTATCTGCTTGCTTCTTCTGTCAAATATTAATTGATTCTAAAGGTGTGGGTTTATTTCTGAGCTCTCTATTCTGTTCCATTGATCTATGTGTCTGTTTTTATGCCAGTACCACGATATTTTGATTATTACAGCCTTTTAGTAAAGTTCCATATTAGGTAGCCTGATTCCTCTAACTTTGTACTTTCTCAGAATCACTATTGCTACATAGGGCCTTTTGCAGTTCCATGTAAATTTTTGAAATATTTGTTCTAGTTCTATAAAATATGTCAGTGGAATCTTTTTTAAAAAAAAAATATCCTCACCTTATCAGATGGCTACACTTTTTTAAATAGTTTTTTTAAAAGATTTTATTTATTTACTGTTCGAGAGGGGAAGGGAGGGAGAAGGAGAGAGAGAGAGAAACATCAATGTGTGGTTGCCTCTCATGTTGTCCCCACTGGGGATGTGGCCTGCAACCCAGGCATGTGCCCTGACTGCGAATCAAACCTGTGAGGCTTTGGTTCGCAGCCTGCACTCAATCCATTGAGTGATGCCAGCCAGGGCTTTGTCAGTGGAATCTTGATAGGAATTTCATTGACTATATAGATAGAAAGGTCAATGAATCCAAGAGTTGGTTCCTTGAAAACATGAACAAGATTGACAAAATTTTAACCAAACTCACTGATAAAAAAGAGAGAAGGCCCAAATAAATTGATTCAGAAATGAAAGAAGAGAAATAAAACTAATACTAAAGAAATACAAAGAATTGTAAGAAAATTTTATTAACAACTATATGCCAACAACCTGTATAACCTGTATGAAATAGATAAATTCTTAGAAACATAGAATCTTTCAAAACTAAATCAGGAAGAATCAGAGAATCTTAATAGACAGATTACACTTAATTAAATTGAAGCAGTGATCAAAAAACTCCCAACAAACAAAAGCCCTGGACCAGATGGGGTTATAGTTAAATTTTATCAAACATTCTGAGAAGAACTAAGAGCTCTCCTTCTCAAACTATTTCTTACAAGTCAAGAGGAGGGAAGGCTCTCAGAATAATTTTATGAAGTCAGCATTATCCTAATTCTGAAACCAGACAAAGACACTACAAAAAAAGAAAATTACAGGCCAACATCCCTGATGAACATAGACACTACAGTCCTCAACAAAATATTAGCAAACTGAATAGAGCATTGCATCAAAAAGATCATACACCATGATCAAGTGGGACTTACTCATGGAATGCAGGGTTGGTACAATATCCACAAATCAATAAATATAATTCACCATATAAACAAAATGCTGGATAAAAACCACATGATCATATCAATAGATGCAGAAAAAGCATTTGATAAAATCCAGCTAATTCTCAGCAAAGTGGGACTAAAGCAAACATATCTCCATATACTAGAGTCCATATATGGCAAACCCATTGTCAGCATCAGTCTCAATGGGGAAAAACTACAAGTGTTCCCCTTAATATTGGGAATAAGAGAAGGATGTCTGCTTTCATCTCTCTTATTCAACATAGTACTGGAAGTCCTAGAAATAGAAATCAGATAAGAAGAAGAAATAAAAGGCATCCAAATTGGAAAGGAAGAAATAAAACTGCCATTATTTGCAGATGGCATATTCTGTACAGAGAAAAACCCAAAGACCCCACCAAGAAACTACCAGAACTGATAAATGAATTTATAAAAGTAGCAGGATACAAAGTTAATATCTAGAAATCAGGTGCATTTTTATATGCCAATAAGGAACTAACAGAAAGGGAAAATAAAAAAAAATCTCATTCACATTTGTTACAAAAACAATCAAATATTGAGGAATAAACCTAACCAAGGATGTAAAAGGCCTGTACTTAGAAAATTTAAGACACTGAAGAAAGATGATGCAGACACCAGCCCGCAGTGTCCATGTCATTATGGATGAAATGAGACATTCACACAGACTACCGAGTCTGGTAGAGGAAAAGGGACAGCATGGCTTTTCTCCCAAGGGGAGCAAAAGCCTTGGCCCTTGCCACGACCAGCCTTTATTGGGTTTCTCGGCATATTTCATGGTGGTCCTCATTTACTATGCACAGGATGGCTTTAGGTGGTTACCTTTTACAGAAAACAAAGTAGCCAATGCTGCTAATCACATCATAGAAGAGGGATATTTGCAAATGAAAAGGCAAAAGTGGTTGAACCAGTTACACTCATCCTTGGAAGGTTTAGCATGGATTTTAGGACATTACTTTGCAGTAAATGTCCTCAATTCAGGGTGAAGGAATTTTTTAGCAAGAGCAAGATTAAAAGTAGCCTAGGCACATTGCAGGCCTGATTCCCCATGGGAGAACCCATCCGTGGGTGTTGGTCCTGTGCATCTCCAAGTGGGAGCTGGGCCCATGCCACTCAGAATGGTCTTCTACAAAAGAAACTAAAAAGAAACAAATAAATGGAAGCACATACTGTGCTCATGGATAAGAAGAATTAACATCATTAAAATGTCCATACTATCCAAAGTAATGTCTCTTCTAAAGTCACAACTGGAGTTAAACTGGAAATCAACAGAAGGATAGATCAATAATCCTCAAATACTTGGAGTTTAAATAATACACTTCTACATAACACATGGGTCAAAGAAGAAATCTCAAGAGAAATTTTAACATATTTTAAACTACATGAAAATTAAAATGCAACTTATCAAAATATGAGGAATGCAGCAAATTTTATAGGGAAATTTATAGCATTAAATGTGTATATTAAAAATGAGAAAACATCTAAAATAAATAACCTAATCTTTCAGTTTAGAAAATGATGGATAGAAAGATTCAATATCATCAAGATGCCAGTTGTCCTCAAGTTGATTTATAGATTTAATGCATTATCAAAAAGTTATTGACAAACTGACTTTGAAGTTTATATGGAAGTGAAAGACCCAAAAGAGCCAACACAACATTAAAGAATAAAGTTGGAGGACTGACAATACATGAATTCAAGACTTACTCTAAAGCCATAGTCATAAAGACAATATTCTTATATTCTTATTCAGTCAGTCACTCACAGAATATTTATTCATCTGGATATATGTAGAGATATAATTCTTATTGTGTAGGGAATTATACTCCAGTTGTGGACATTGAACATTACCAAGATGTCACATTTTAAAATAGGCCTGAATATTTTAATGATCCACACTACCTTCATGGTACAATAAAGTCTGACTATAATCTTTGCCACCAAAGATGGAAGTTTCTATCATGTATGATTGTTGAGATGCTCAAATTAGATATGCATATAAGTATATAGCTTAGTGAACAGCACATAACTGACATTCAGTATTAATATCAAGATATATAGATGCAATTTTGTGTTGAGTTCAAAAGATAGAGAGCACCCATCAGGTTGTGAAGATGAAAGAAATCTTTATAAAGGAGGTGACATTTATTATGGATCTTTCTAGTTTTACCTACCTTTGTCTTCCCCTGCTCCCTGAAACTGGTCTCACTGATGGGCTCTGTCTTCTAGCATAGACATGTCCTAGTCCTGAGTCAGTACCAATGGAGACAAGAAGTATATTAGTAATCTCATTCTTACCAACTCAGTATCTGAAAATAATTCTTATCAGCATTAAAATCTAGTAACCCAATTGTAGCTAACTTTTGCACCCACAGTTATTACTTTTGTGCACACTTGGTCAGGTTCTAACTAAAAGTGTGTACAGACATGTTTAAAAATAATGGGTCACAGAAAATCTCCCATATTTCTGTAAAAACTGATTTATTGATGGTGCCAAATCTCTTGAAGTCACAATGCTAAAAGGTTTAAATTAGGAGCAAAACAATGGAAAAACTTGTCCTTGCTAATATCATGAAATCAAATCCGATTTGTTCATTTTTCATCAAAAGTGAAAAGATAAAACTATATTAAAGGGCATGGTGTAAGTAGACTTTAATAACATTGTATTATGTAAATTTTAAAGATAATTATTGTAAGCACCACATTTTTTTCACAGTAGAGATGATGGAAGTGTTGTAAGGGAAATATTGAATACTGAAAAGTAAAAACTTAATAATCTATTTCTAAATGCTAATGGCTTTAGAGAAAATCTATAAGAAAAAGAACTGTAAAATCAGATTATATCTCTGTGTTGTAATTGTACCAGTGATGTGGCAGTGGTGAGCTCAAATTGTGTCTTACAGCCTCTGATCCTCTTTGTTGTCTTTATTTTTTTTAAAAAAATAGACAAATCAGGACTCTACATGCTATTATCTTTCTCTCAATGCAGCACTGACCTTTAATTTTAGACTCCCTACTTCTCTCTTCATGCTTTCTCCCACTTCATTAGTTCTAGTCTTTGCCAGTATTTAGAATATATTTGTACATTATGAGTTTACGATTAAAAGAAAAACATATCTGTTATCTCCATAGGTTTAGCATAAACTCCTTAGGAACAAAGAACATATCTTGTATGTATGGGTATTCCGCATGATGCCTGTTTCACACAGCAAGTGTTCAACAGATTCTTTTGATTGTTTCATTTCTAATAATTGTTTACATCTACTGCATAGCTACAAAAAACTTAATGCATGCAAATCATTATTCTAAATACTTTTATTGTGTCACTCTACATAGGACCCCTATGAAGTAGGTAACTTCATAATTTTTATTTTATTCAGCTTAAAGAGGCCAAAGAACTATTGAATTTTACAGATATGATTTAAATCTTATTGCTCACTATGAAGTCCCAACCATTACCCACAAACCTCTACCCCCAATGCTCATTTTTAACACTCCATTATTACTGAAATTATTATGTGAATTGTAGAATTTGCATTTTATAATGTAGAGTGCAGGAGCATATAAAGTGAACAAATCAATCTCTAATAATGGACTTTCAGGTAGAAATTGTAGGAGGAATTGGGGTAATATTTTTACAGCAACTTTCCGCCTGTCCACAAAGTTGCATCACTCAGGTGTTTTCCCACAAATGGTTAGTAAATGTAAAAAAGACTTAGGTCTGTAAGATTAGAGAAGAGAAGAAATCCTGGCAATGGCAGAAGTACATTATAAAATAATCATTTTAATAGAAAATTTATATGTGCCCTGCCTCCCTTACCTTGAACTAATTTCTTAGTCTCACTATTTCTTTTGTATCCTTGTGGAAAATTGTATGTCTATGAAAAATTGTATCAACACAGTAGGATCAAACTAACACTGTTTCCTGAACTTATGAATGTTCATTATATTAACACTTTCTAACATTATACATTATTGAATTCCTAAAAAGTATGCCAAATCATCTTTGTGTATTATTCTTTACATGCAGATTCTAATTACCAATACTTTCTGTGGAATTCTTTTGTCTACATATATATAAATTAGATCAGTCACGGTTTTCTTTTAGAGGCTATTTTTGTATGATTTCATGTTTATGTTACATTAACTTTGTAACAAGAGTTTAGAAGCTTTCTTTTTCTAACCTCAGGAAGAGCTGAAAGACATTCAAAATGAATTATTACTTGAATGTCTGAGAGAAAATACTTTATAATGTTCTTTGAAGCTGTTTTGGGGAAAAGACAGCTCTTCAGTACCACTAGATTATTTTCAATGATAATTGATTTATTATTATTTTAAAAATTCCAATCTGGAGCCAATTTGTAAAAACTTATATTTTCATAAAAAATAATTTGATCCAGATTTGAAATGTATTTTTACAAGGTTGAGCAAAGTCTTCTCACATAATTATTTTCAATTTTTCCATATCTGTGGCACTTTTTCCTTTCTCCATTTCTAATTGTTTGTGCTTTCTCTCTTTCTTCTTATTAGATTAGCCAGTGGTTTATATACTTTATCAGGGTTTTGATGAAAAAGCTTTTTAATTCATTCTATTGTTTTTTTCATTTTTAATTCATTAATATTGGCTTTCACTTTTGTTAATAGCTTGATTTCTTGTTTCTGCTCTTCTGGCAGAATATGTTCTGAGAAATGACTCAGCAATTTCATCATAGTTTGAAACATCACAGAGTGAACTTACACAACTCTAGATGGTATAGTATACTACAGACCTAGGCTATATGGTATAGTTTATTGTTCCTAGACTAAAAGTCTGTACAGCACCTTACTGTATGAAACAACATGACATTAAGTGAAGCAAAATAAAAAAGTATGCAATTAAGACAAACAGGGTATAGGAGATGTATTAGGTTTTTGCCAGTGTAACACAGCATGTTTTATGGCAAACTATTCTTTATGAGTAGTAAGAGTACACTAAAAAATAATGATAAAAGTACAGTATAAAAATACATAAACCAGTAATATTTTCATTTATTATCATTATCAAAAGTCATGTACTGTTCATGTTTGTATATTCTATACATTGATAGAACTGACATGTTTGTTTATACCAGCATCATCACAAATATGTAGGTAATGCTTTGTGCTGTGACAGTAACATGCTGCAATGTCACTAGGCAATAGTAATTTTTTAGCTTTATTATAATGTTAAAGGACCACCATCATATACATGGTTCCATGGTTGCATCATTGACCGAAGTGCCATCAGGCAGCACATGACACATTCTCTCCCTTTCTATCCATATATATTAATATTTATGTAATATATTTTATATTTTTTCAAAATAGCACACATATTAATAAGTGCTGTCATGTCAAAAGTCAGTTCCATTCCATCGTTGGAATTATACCCTAAGAATCCTGAAACACTAATTCAAAAGAACCTGTGCACCCCAATGTTCACAGCAGCACAATTTACAATAGCCTAGTGTTGGAAGCAACCTAAGTGACCATCAGTAAATGAGTGGATCCAAAAACTGTGGTATATTTGCACAATGGAACACTGCACAGCAGAAAGAAAGGAGGAACTCCTTCCCTTTGCAACAGCATGGATGGAACTGGTGATTATTATGCTAAGTGAAATAAGCCAGAAGGTGAAAGACAAATACCATATAATGTCACCTATAAGAGGAACTTAATCAACAAAACAAACAATTGAGCAAAACGGAACCAGGGACATGGAAATAAAGCACAAACCAACACTGACCCGAGGGGTGGGGTGGAGGGTGATAATAGGGTGGAGAGGGAAGAAGGGGAAGCAGCATGTCAAGGAACTTATATAAAAGACCCATGTACAAACCAATGGGGTAAGGGAGGATTGAATGTGAGAAGTGGGTGGTGGGTAGGGCAAGGGAGAGTAATGTGAGAAAAATGGGGACAACTGTACTTGAAAAACAATAAAAATAAAATAAAATAATAAAATAAAATGTTACTACTGCTAACAATAGGTGAATTTGGGTAAGATGTTATTGAGTTTTTATGTATTATTCTTATTCTTTTTAATATTTGTAAGCTTGAACTTATTTATCTAAAATGTTTAAAAAATTAAAAAGTAGCAAATATATTATTTGCACAAAAATCATGAAAGGATGTGAGAACAAAGAGAAAACACATAAACTTAATATATCCTATAAAATGACTTTTTGATATAAAATTGATATATTTTCAGACTAAAAATTGATGAAATATTGGCAATTTTATGTTCAACTTAATACTTTAAGAGGAAAGCACAAATTTTCCTCTCTATATTTTTATGTGTGGGACTTCACTAGACAAACACCCCTGACACTGCTTACTTACTTCTCTCCTCAGAAAAAGGAGTGAAGAAAGTCTGGGATAATAACCATCATGGTTAGTCTCTCTCTCTCTCTCACTCTGTGCAACATCCTTTCAATACAGAAACCTAAATGCTATAATCTTCCATCATAGAGTAGTGGCTTGCCCTTTCAGGTATGGCAAACAGTTGTCAAGCTGTTCCAATAATGGGGGGCTAAAACTGTAGAAAGTAGAGATAGCTCCTGTCAGATCAATCCAGAATAATCATAACTGACATATTTTGATATTCATGTAATGACATGTGTCTGTCTCTCAATTGATTCTAAACTCAGATAAGATGGAGTTTTATTTATTTATGCCATGAAATTCCTAATACATAACACCATATATAAGACAAAAACTGCAAAGGAATGGATAAATATAAAGTTGGAACTATTAACCATTTTGCAGACAGCAACTGTCAAATAGACAAAGAAAAATTAAATATACTATATTTAGCTGTGTATAACGCACACCCATGTTTTGGCCCAAATTTTCAGGAAAAAAATCATTCATTTAAATTTTTAAATCAGTTTTTTATTCATTTATATTTAGATACTTGTTTTTTATATTATAAAGGACTATTAGTATTTATTTTTTAACATATCATGGTGTAAGAGATTTTATGCAACAAATAATTATAAAACACAAGAACAGATATAAGGTATTTCAGGTACTACCCACATATAATGTACACCCATATTTTTTCCTCAAAAATTTTGCCAAAACATGTGGTATTATACATGGTGAAATATGTTATAAAATCTGAATTAAATAAACTACAAACTTTGTACTTAATTCAAAAATCCATTTTCTTTAAAAAAATAGAATATTAAAAAAGTTGATTATATATAAACTTTGCTGTTAATGATATAAAAGATGAAGGGATATACACTCTCCATGTCCCTGATCCCTGGTAGCTAATATATGTTAGCCAAGGCCAACTAATTATGTGCTTCTACCCAAAATTTGACAGTATGGAGGAAGTAAAAAGAGGTGCTGGAAAAATTACAGTTTACATTCAGCCTCTTTAATGGAGTTGAATCTAGAAGTGCTGATGGGGAATGCTCACTGGTGGCAGGTCCGAGCACATCAGATCCAAATGTTTTCAGCTACTTAGCTACACTTTGCATTGACCTTTTTCTAAACAATGTTCTCTAGTCTTCCCATTGCATAAGCTCCATGGTATATTAATTGAAAAATTAAATTGTTACACAATAAAATTGTAGAAGGGAACATAGGCAAGAAAATTTCAGATATTCCATGTAGCAATATTTTTGCTGATATATCTCCTAGGGTAAGGAAAATAAAAGAAGAAATAAACAAATGGTACCACATCAAACTAAAACACTTCTGCATGGCTAAAGAAAACATTAGCAAAATGAAAAGGGAATCAACTCTATGGGAGAATATTTTTTGCCAATTATAGCTCAGACAAGGGTTTGATCTCCAAATCATATAAGAAACTCATATCACTCAGCAACAGGAAGACAAACAATACAATTAAAAATATGGACAAAGGACCTGAATAGGAACTTCTCCAAAGAGGCCATACAGAGAGAGGGCCCAGAGACACATGAACAGATGCTCAGCATCACTAGCCATCAGAGAGATGCAAATTAAAACCACAATGAGATACCAGTTCACACCAGTCAGAATGGCCATCAGAAACAAATCAACAAACAACAAGTGCTGGTGAGGTTGTGGAGAAAAGGGAATCCTAATGCACTGTTGGTGGGAATTCAGACTGGTGCAGCCACTGTGGGAAACAGTGTGGAATATCCTAAGAAAACTAAATATGGAATTGCCTTTTCACCCAGTGATTCCACTGGTGGGAATATACCTTAAGAATCTTGAATCACTGATGTAAAAGAACTTATGCACTCCAATGTTCATAGTGGCACTATTTACAATAACCAAGTGCTGGAAACATGCTAAGTGCCCATCAGTAAATGAACGGATCAAAAAACTATGGTACATTGACACATCGGAATACCATGCAGCAGAAAGAAAGAAGGAGCTCCTACCCTTCACAACAGCATGGATGGAACTGGAGAACATTACTCTAAATGAAATAACCTAAGCAGTGAAAGACAAATTCCATATGATCTCACCAATACATGGAACCTTATCAACAAAACAAACAAATGAGCAAAAGAAAAGCAGAGACTTGGAAATAAAGAAAACAAACTGACAGTGACCAGTGGGGAGGGGGAGTGGC
>CM052552.1:6151763-6169519 GCA_028533065.1 Trachops cirrhosus | reverse complement strand
TGATCCAAATTTCTGCTTCATTCACCCTGCTTTTGGTTCCTTCTACTGTGTTCTTCAGTTCAGGAATTGTATTCTTCATTTCTTCTTCGCCCTTGTTGATAGTTTCTATTTCCTTTTTCATGTTGATATAGTTTCCAGTGAGTTCATTTTAGCTTCCCTGTAGTTTCCAGTAACACATTGAGAGTTCATTGAACTTCCTTATAATCATTGCTTTGAACTCCGAGTCTGATAGTTGAGTTGCCTCTATTTCATTTAGCATTCTTTCTGATGCTTCCTCCTTTGCTTTCATTTGGGAATTGTTTCTTTGCCTTCCTATTTGTTTGTGAGACTCTTCTTGTTAGCCTCTGCTTCTTAAATTGATCTGTTGTAGCTCCCTGGGTTTATGGCGTGAACTTCTGTTGTAGAATACTGGTGAGATTCAGTGGTGCAGTCTCCTTGATCTCCCAAGCTCTCTGATCTTGGTCTGTCATTTAAGGTGGCTCTGTGTTTGTCTTTGTGTTTTGATTGTTGTTAGGTCATTCTTTGGTGGATCCTTCCCACCTGCTGGTTAACTGAGAGTCACTCTGTCCAATGCCTGTTGTATTTTGTTGTGTTGGTGAGGGCAGGGTGTGTTGAAAATGGTTCTTCTGTGTGTACAAAATTTTGAGAATTCTATCTTGGTTTTGTTCAGTTGTTTGCACTGGGTAGTTTTTCCACTATTTAGTTGTATTTCCAGATAAGTCCTGGGTTGAGGTTAGTGTGACTTCTACTCCCTCTTTTTCCTGCTTCAGTTTTTATGTGTTGATGCTTCCTTTCTTGGTGGGTTTCTTTTTTATAGCAGATATCCTGGTGTTCATAGCTTCCACCTACCCTTTTTTGAGATCAGTTGGAGGAGAAAGGCAAAATGGTTTAAGACAGTAAGAGAGTATTCTATGATATTTACAGTAGCAATCAGTAGAGAAGAGATAGGAGGTCCTTTGGCTATGTATAGTGTTAACCATGATATCCCACCCAACCAGCTACTTTTTTGAAAGGATGGAAAGAAGATAAGACTCTTGTTGCGGAGGGAAGGGTTGTGAGTTAGATCTAGAAGGCAGTGAGGTTGTGGGAGATCATATTCTGAGTCAAGGTAAGAGTAAAGGTTAGTAAATAGGTTTAGTGTGTGGGAGAATAGAGTTAACTACTACAGTAATAAAGTTCAGGAGACCACGAAGTAGGCTAAGGTCTGGGAGAAGTGTTGTGTAGTATTTACAATTATGTGGAACAGCTATTATTTACAATAATATTAGAGCAACAAACATATGACAGAATCTATGTGACCTGGATCAAAAGAATACAGAGTATAGGACCTTGAGTAGTGTGTTAATGGAACACAAATGAAGTGAAGTACAGTAAATTAACAATACACTATGAAAGAGAGATCTGGGGAAACCTGTTAAATGATACGATATAACCAGCCAAGCAAAGAAGACTAAACAGAAAGAAGAAGGATACAAAAATGCTATTAAAATGAAAGATGTAAGAATAATGAAAAAATAATAATACCAATATGCAATAATATGCAGGTTATCTGTAATAGCAAAGTGAAATTTGTATCACTGTCTCAGCTGTTAAAATGCCCTCTCTTTGGGTCCCACTCTGGTCTTTTCATAGTTCCAGGTTTTTGTCTCACTTGTGGGTATTAAAAAAAAAAGAAACAGAAGGAAGGAAGAAGAGATAAAATTGGAAAGAAAGGAAGAAGGGATAAAACAAGAAAGAAGGAGGAGAGGAAAAAAGGAATTGAGTGATTAAAAAATAATAAAAATAAAAAATAAATACAATTACTTTAAAAAAAAAAAGAAGCCTCTTGCTGGTTTCAAACTGGCCCCACAGGATTTTTCTTGTCTTGCTGGCTGCAGCAGGCTGAGGAGCTTTTCCCCCTTTCTGATCAGCACTCAGTCAGCCTTGTGTGCACTCTCCCCAGAGCTAGCCTGATGTCTCTCCATGGGGTCTTGTGTGTTGGATGCAGGCCTTCCACAGAACGCACTATCCCTGGGGTTACTACTGTGGGCTGTGGACTTCATCAGAGAGCACTTTCCCTGGGTTTTGAGTGAGTGCGCTGGGCCAGACAACCTCTGGCCCCATGGATTCAGGTGCGCACCCTTCCCATTGCTAAGGGGGTACCCAAGACTTCCAGCACCACCTCAGAAGTGCTTCCCAGCTGGGTGGAGATGAGGCTGGAGCAATTGCTGTAGGAGAAATCCCACAACAGTGTCTCTTTTTCCACTTTTTCTTTTTGAGAAATTCCTCCTACTCAAGCCTGCTGCTCCATACAGCAGCCTGGTCTCTTGCACAGCCCAATTCTCCACCCATACTGGGGACTATCAGGGTCAGGGCTCATCACAGCATGACTCTCAAATCTCCCCATCCAGAGTCCACAGACTCCGTTGGTGCTCACAGCCCCTGTGTGTTTGCCACTTAGTCCTTATTCCCCTTTCTGTGACTTCAAGCAACCAGGTTTCTCCCAGTGCTGCTCAAACGTTGTTTGGCCCGGGAGGCAGCAGTTGACCCACCTCTCTCCTAAGAACCCTGTGGCAGACCTGGTGGGCACCAGGCCTGGGGCTGCAGCCGTGCTGGTCTCTGGGACTTTATTGTCCTGAAGCACTCTCCTTACCATCTGGTTTTTCAATGTCTGCTACAATTTTTGGTCTCCTATTTTATATATGCTGGGGTACTGTTGGCTGTTTGCTCTGTTCCTCCGTAGATCGGCTAGTATGTAGGGGGGAGTGGAGTCTGCTCCCTCCTACCTCACCACCATCTTCCTCTTTTTTTAAATTAAATCATTTTTATTGTTTTCCTATTAGAGTTGTCCCAACTTCTCCCCCTTTTCCCTCTTCCACCCATCTAAGCCCACTCCCATAGTCAATCCCCACACTGTTGTCCATGTCCATGGGTTATTCTTATGTGTTCTTTGTCTAGTCCCATCCCCTTTTTTTCACTGTTATCCCCTGCATCCTTCACCTCTGGCCACTTTCAGTCTGTTCCCTGTTTCTATGCCTGTGGTTCTGTTACAGGGTGCAGACAGGAGGGGGGTCCCAATAGGGATTTGAAATGGAGACCAGAACTCAGGTTGTCCAGGAAATATTAGAAAGACATATAAGATGTCTTCACCCCTTCCCCCTTCAGGTGTGAGTTTGGGGAAGGGACAGATGGAACAGGGCCATTGAGAGCTGTTTTGTACAACAACAGCTTTGCAGCTAAACTCTGGCATGGTCATTGAATATATCTATAACCTTTAACTGGTTACATAGATATGTTAAATAGCTGTGGCCATGCTCTGAGCCAGGGGGATGGAAGTAACTTTTCCCCCAAGATGTAACTGGGAGGCAACTTCCCCAGGTTACACCACCTGTGTGGGAGCTTGGAGATGATTGGCTCCATGACCTGGGGCCACACATGCCCAGACTCATGATGGCAGCCCAGTAAAGCTGAAAGGATATGATAGTGCTGGCAAGTGTAGCCGATTGTAGGAGGAGTTGGAAATGGGGCTGCAGAGGAAGATTAGTGCGAGCATTTAAACCGAGGTGTGGCAGCCATTGAAGGGAGAACCCTGTGGTTTTAGCAGAGTGGGGACTCCTGCAGCCATTGAAGGGAGAACCATGAGGTCTTAGCAGAGGGAAGACCACAGCCCTGTGAGAGAGAATCACCAGGCGGCTTTAGCAGAGAACCACCACTCGGTTTTGGCAGAGTGGCGACCCCCGCTCCTTGCAGCCATTTCGGTGAGAGACTCTGCAGCCATTGAAGGAAGAACCATGTGGTTTTGGCGGAGTGAAGACTCCCGCAGCCTTTGTGCAGAGAGGACCAGGAGGCTGTTGCAGTGAAGGAGGGCTACATGGCTTTGACAGAGTGGGGACCCCTGCAGCTTTAGAAAGGGGAACCACCACCCGGCTTTAGCAGAGATCCTGGCACCACAGCTGATGGTGCCGGGAACTGAGGGAGGCCTACCAGCCGAGACAAATTGCTGGGAAGAACTGGTGGCTGCCTGAGTCACGGAATTCTATTTCTTTTCCTGAGATACAGTACCCCAGACTGGGCAAAGGGGGAAGGAAAGACTGTGTGTGTTTGTGGGTGTTTTTAAGGGATTTGGGATTTTGATGAAGACATTAGGTCACTACTTTAAGTCTGTACAGCATTAAATAAACATTTCCTTTCCTTTTCATGAATCTCTGGCATTGAGAGATGTCTTTCCGATAAGGCAGCGGACATAATGAACCTGGGGGACTCCTTTCGGTAATAGTACATTGCCCTTCAGCCCCCATTGGCCCCTTGATGTTCTGTAACAGTTCTATTTTATTTGTTAATTTATTTTGTTCATTAGATTGCTCTTACAGGTGAGATCGTATGGTATATTTGTTAATTTTTTAAAAAATCTAACACTGAAACTAAAAAGAATATACATAATTAAAAGTATCAAATTATAAGTGCAGTGTTTTTAAAAAGCATCAGTAAATCTACTGTTTTTAGGTTTATAATTTAATTTTTTGAGTTGAAGTTCTATTTGGCCAAATCGTTTTTATTGTTGATCGGTAACAATTGTCCCACCTTTTCTCCCAATTCTCGTCCCTACCCCATCCACTCCCACAGTCAATCCGCCCCCATTGTTCATTCCCATGAGTCCTCCTTTTGTGTTCCTTGGCTTACCCCTTCCCCTTCTTCTCCCCATTATCCCCCTCCTCCCTCCTCTATGGTCACTGACAGTTTGTTCTTTATTTCCAAGTCTCTGGTTCTATTTTCCTCATTTGTTTGTTTTGTTGATTAGGTTCCACTTATAGGTGACATCATATGGTATTTGACTTTCACTCCATGGCTTATTTCACTTTGAATAATGCTTAAATAAAATTGAAATAGTAGCTACAATGTATTTGGGGAAATACTAGAGCTATGTTCTGGCACTATAAAGACCTTGTTTCTTCTTATGCTAGAAGACAAATACATGAATGTCAAAAATGAAAATTCAAAGAAAAATAAATTCTAAACAAAAGAACAAATTTTCAGAAACCCTGCATACAATAGCTTCCTTCTCTTTGTGCACTATAAACAAAATAAAATGTGAATGTTTTCAAAATATAGATATCTAAAATCAAATTGACCTGGGTGCTTAAATAATTTAAAAATATTTTCTCTTCTTATAACACATTTATTTGTATTCTTTTGTCAACATTGACTTCAGACTTTCCTGAAGCCTTTTGTAGCAGATGATTTTTAGAAGGGGATTCATTCAAAGTCCCATTTTTATCTTCCTTTGATACTATGTATTAGAAAGATTTCTATATGTACATTGGCAACTAGGGCATTTACAAAATGTGACAAAGTTTGTGGCCTTTTAAGGAAAATAGAGCAATTAAACACATTCATCTGTTCAAATTTATGACCTTATCTGCCAGATTTTCTCTATCTTTTCCCTGTCTTACAAATAAACATCACTCACTATCAGTGCTATCACAACTATTTTAAATGATTGAATTGACCTTTCCTTTTATAAACATCATTAAATCAACCATTAATGTACAATAAAAATTTGTAACTGCAATTGATCATGAAACTTACATAAACTGTTTGGGGAAGAACACATTATTAATCACAATCACAATCACAGTAATTCATGGCATCAATCTGCTGACAGCATGGAGGAACCCCAAAGGGTTTGTAGCCCAAAGGTTAAAGATTTCAGATTTCTCAACTCTCCAGGAAAAAAAAAATCCATGGTTTTTACAAGAAAGAAGTAGTGCAGGTAAGTAAACAGATTTTCTATTAAAAAATATAAAATTTTATTTCATCATAAGTAAATGCCTTATTTAAGGAACTGGATATTTCTGTTTGTTAACATTTATTGTTTATCATGTCTAGTTATTTGGAAACTAGAAATTAATTTCAAATAACCAAGGACTCAGATAAGTATTCACTGCAAAGAATAATAATTTGATCTAATTGGAAACAACTAGGTTTTCTTCATATTTTATTGTGTATGTCTTTCAGACCCATTTATTCAATACTAGAAGTATTTTTTCCAATTTTTCATTTCTGTCATATTTGGCTTATAGAGAATACATAAGAAGAACATGTTCATTAACTTACACTGTCACCATATTATGAATAATTTCTAGCCTGGGGAAAAGTGTTAAGACAATATGTGTTTGATACATCTAGCATCTAGAGAAGGTATCTGATTATAAATAGTAAACAAAAACTTGGATAAAGTTTATTAATTTATAAACATTATTAAATTGACCACTAAATATATTGCTAGTCTTTGGGAATAGTTCTTGGTGCTGTCTTGACTTCTATTTTTAAGTATGCTTCCAAGTTTTAGAAATGACATAAGAAAAGGAATTGTCCTTTGGCCAACCATTGCTCCTAAATATATTCTTTATTATGCTTTCTTTTTCACCCCATTAATATCTACTTGCAGAGACAACCTAAAATTACAATTTATAATTTAATAATAATAATTACTATATGTATTATTTAACAGCCTTTCATTCATTGTCTCATTTGACATGCACACACATTTTTACAATATTATCTCAGTATTTACAGACAAGTAAAGCAAATTAGGAACAAAACTATTCAGTGGCTGAAGTTTGAAATTATGATATGTGAGTTTCTGAAAACAGTAAATATTTTGTCTTTTTTATTAATATGAATTACTTTATTTTCTCCCTTTTTTTTAGTATGTGGTGTCTGAAACATCAGAATGGTATCCTCCTGAAAAAATGATAAGGAATGAAAGATATTTTCATATAAAAATAAACACTATCTCATTATTCTTTGAGCTAGTATAATAGTTAAATTTTGATTAGACAAATATTGAGAAGATGTTCTGTTACACAAGCATAATCTAATATGTATTTACATGGAAATAAGAGAGAAAATAGTGTTTTCATGGGAATGCCCATTAGTTAATATAAATGACAGAAAAAATATTGAGAGTGATAATACTTTATACATAAAGTATTTTTATCACAGCTTTTGCAAACACACACACACACACACACACACACACACACACACACACACACACAACAGTGACATGCCCAAGACATTCCCATATGTCAGTACAGGGATTGTGAGTCTAACTCTCCATATTAAAAGCTCTACAATAAAAAAAAAAGTAGTCTGGCTGTGACTGATTGGAAATCCCAATAAAAATACACTGATTACATGTGCACATTTCTGTTCAATAAACAGATAAGGGTCATTCATGTTTATCCCTTGTCATTCCCAAAGTTGTTCCCAGGTTAAGCTTTGTGAAGACAGTCACAAAGTCCTTTAATTGTTCTCCCTACTTGCATTGTCTCCATAATTCAATCTATCTATCCTGCATATTGAAAAGAGATCCTAGAATATTATGATGATTGCATCTTTATCATGTTCCTTATTTTTGTATGGAATTCTTTTGCCGGCAAAATAAAATTTCCTTTTCTTACACTTTTGACCCTTGAGGGAACTTAGAAATTATATAATCTGATCCACATTTTTACCAGATACAGGAACTGAAAATAAGGATCAGAAAATTACTTATATAAGAAAATGATTTTCTAATCTCTTTTCATCTTAATACATGACATTTAAGGATGCCATGCCATTTAAATATAAAATACAAATTATACATTCAAAGTCCTTCCCAATGTAAAATCAAACCTACCTTCCCTGATTCATCTATTACTATTCTTCCAGATTACAACCCTTCATGAATATACAAGGAATTTTCTTACATATAATTTCTTTGTTTACATATTTTCTATTGTTTTATTAGTCAGTTATTATAAAACTATGATCCACTGTTGCAAATTTCAGATTAAACACTACATGATCATCAAATTTGGAAGGCTATTTTATTTATTAATGCACATGACAAATTCAAGTTTCTGAATGCATAAACCCCATTCTATTTTGTGTTCACCTTCTATTCCTTTTACTTAATTGTAAGCTTCTTGAACACAGGTTCTGGTCCTTACACATTTACACTTTTTTTGCAACACCTAATACAGCACATTGCATATAATAGTTTCAAAACAAATATTTGTAGAATGAGAGAATACATAAATGAATTAATTACCAGGGATTATCAGGGATTTTTTTTTCTATTTATTTTATGTGGTGCCAAAACATTGATGTATTTAGAACATCTGGATAGTTGGTATCAAATAGGGAAGTGTATGTATGATTAACGAAATTTCTTTACACTTTGTCTGGATGATTTGGCATGGGTAAAATAGCTAAACTCTCTCATATCATTTTGGTACAGGTTGCAGAATTTTGTCTTAGATTGAATAAAGAGCCCCATTTAAGAAAACTGAATGAAGGTCATTTTAAGGCACATCTATTCAATAAAAATATAACAGGAGTCAAGTTTCTGCAAACAGAATCAATCAAATCTAAGTAACAAACATAGCTGTGTGTGTGCATGTGTGAATATTCTCTTCCTGTTTATTGAATATTTTGGCACTCATTGCTATGAAGTTTTATGCACATTTTGTGATAGCTTCTTTTTATTGCAATGCTCAGATGGATTATGCATCAGCAATCAACACAATCTGTCTGTGAAAGTGGGAAGACTCTGGGAATTGTTAGTGATATTCTCTTCATATCAGCACATACTAATGAACTTTCACTGTTTAATAAAACTGCTGGGACCTGCAAAAGTTAATAATATATCCACACTTTATTTTTAAAAAGAATTTTTACTTATAGGAAATAGTAGAGGGGATAAGATAATCATATTTTATACCACTCAGTAAATATTTGGAGAGAAAAATGCACACAAGCGAAAAAGAAAGAATGCACATCAAAAACATTGCCTGATAATATATAAAATATTATTTTATATTAGAAAAGTAAAATATTGACAACTTTTCATGTTACAGAACATAAAATTCTTTAGTAGCTCTATTCAAAACAGTATTTTCATGACTACTTAAACTTACAGTTGCTACAATTTTTAAAACTATATTTCTACTCTCACAGTTCTTCTATAAAAAATTACAAGTTGTGTTTATAGTGCCAAAATAATAAGAAATATTTATTAGTATTTATGCTTTGGTTCATATTAATGGATGAGATTTTAAACCAAAGCTATAGTACTTGAAAGGCATACTAGGACAAAAAAGATATTTTAGTGTGTGTGTATGTGTGTGCGTGGGGGGGTAAAACTTCCTTGTTTATTTCTCCCAAAACCATGACTGTGTTTGTAAGTGGTGACTTTTATTATTTTGGTCCAAGTCAGAGTTAATACATAAAATGCTCTGTGGGGGCATTGTAACTTATTCTTGTTTTGAATGGCAAGTTAAATACAGATAGATTATGTATAATACAAGATGGAATGGTGACTAATCTGTGCAGCTATCCTCAATCTCTAGTCACTTTGGATATAGATAAATGTATTGAGATATATCACAAATTTTCTAACACAGTTATTATATAGTATAAACCATACAAATAAATAATAACTTCACCAAACAACAAACTTTTTTCTAATCTGCTCTGTTAAAAGTCTTCCTCAGTGATCAAACCACTATCAATAAATTTCTGTTTTGTCCCAAGTAGACTTTAGTGTGTGTGTGTGTGTATACAATTTAATACATATATACACACACATACATGTATATATATTAAAGGCTCTTTTTACTTTATTGCATGAAGGAGTTACACCAGTACAAGTTAAAAGCAGACTGCAAATGGTTACATTATACAAGCTGTGGGGTATTTAAACTTGTGACAAGGGACAGAAGGGAAATTCTGCTTATTGCAAGGAAATGCTCACTTAAACTTCAGTGAGCCAAAAGCACTTAGCACTCATGAACCTTTAGCTGTTGTCCTTAGCCAGTCCAGTCTCTATGAGGAACTGGTATATGAGGTTTGTCTAGAAGGTATCTAGTCATGTAATATGAAAAATAGGGACTTTTTGAAGAAGATACAAGATACAAGAAACATTGTACATAGGACAATGATGCCTCAGTCCCTTTCAAAATAGGCACCTTGGGACCTCACAGTTCTCCCAATCGACATCAGCTGCCCTTTTGTGTTTTCCTGAATCTCATCGATGGTCTATAATCTCTTCCCTTTAAAGGTGATTTTAGTTTTGGAAAAAGCCAGAAGTCTCAGGGTACCAAATCTAAACTGTAGGGAGGCTGAGTCACCTGGATGATTTTGTTTCACTAAAAAACTCTGCACCATATGAAATATGATGCATGAGTGGGCATGTTGTAGTGATGAAGCTGCCAATCATCAGTTGCCTATAGCTGCAGCCTTCTGAATCATCCAAATAGTTTCTGAGGAGGAATGTTCAAGCTTAATGCAAAATTTAATACAGATTAGTTTCTGTACTCAGTCATTTTGAATGTAATAGCCACACAGTACACATGTTCACTGAATGATGTCTACTGCCCCCACTGATTAATACAGTGAAGTCATCATTGTTTGTGCATGTTCAGTCCTGTACACACTCCTTGGCTGCCAGGTTGCATTGATATCACAGAAACCATTCTTGTTATATTGACAATAGTTGAATTTTTTCCAGATAGACTCATATATATAAGTATTTGTACTGTGGCATAACAAGATCTATTCTCTTAAATTTTATGTGTACAGTGCAGTTTTTCTTACTATGTGCATATTGCTGTACAGAAGATCTCTAGAAATTTTTCATCTTGCATAACTGAAACTTTATACTCATTTAAGAGCAACTTTTGATTTTCCCTCCCCTTAGCCCTTGGCAACCACCATTCTATTCTTTGCTTCTATGAATTTGACTATATTACATACCTCATATGAGTAGAATCATGCATAATTTGTTTCCTATGGCTAGCTTGTTTCACTTAGCATGATGTTCTCAACATTCACCCATGCTGTAGCATATGATATGAAAATCTTCTTTTTGATACAGAAAAGTAAATAATATTCACACACATACATATAGATTACATTTTCATTATCCATTCATCCAGTGATAGGTATTTGGGATTTTTTCCCCCCACCACATAGCTATGGTGAATATTCTCAGTGAGTATGAGACCTCAAATATCTCTTTAAGATCTTGTTTACAAATTTATTGTATCAACACCCAGAAGAGGGATTGTTGGATCATATGATAGTTCTAGTGTTAATTTTCTGAGGACCTCCCATGATGTTTTCTATAGCAGCTGTACCATTTTACACTCTCACAGTTTATAAAAACTGAAATTTTCTGCACATCTTTGCCAACACTTATGATTATGTGTGTTTATAAATGAAACTATGACATGTGTGAAGAGATACTTCACTGTGATTTTAATTTTCAACTACCTTATGATTGGTGATGTTGACCATCTTTTCAGGTGCCTGTTAGCCATTCATATAACTTTTTTTGAAGAAATGTCTACTCAAGTATTTTGTTTATTTTTGAAAATATTTTATTTATGTATTTTTAGACAGAGGGGAAGGATGAAGAAAGGGAAGGAAACACCAATATGTGGTTGCCTCTCACATGCCCTCTACTGGGGACCTGGTCTGGAACTCAGGCATGTGCCCTAACTGGGAAACAAACTAGCTACCTTTTGGTTTGGAGGCTAGTGCTCAAGTCATTGAGCCACACAAGCCAGAGCATATTTTGTTTATCTGTAATTGAGTTTTGTTTATTTATTGGGTTGTAGAAGTTCTTTCTGTATTTTGTGTATTAACCCCTTAGCAGATACATGGTTTGCAAATATTTACTTTCATCCATAGGTTGCCTTTCTACTGTGTTGACTATTTTCTTTGCTGTATTTTAGTTTCCACACAGTCCCACTTGAAAGGTGTTATTTATTTATTTAGTTATTCATTTAGTGCTTTTGCTGATAGCACTTTTGTTGTCATAGACAATGTCATTACCAAAATCAATGTTATTAATATTTCTCATTGTAATATTTTTCTTCTAGCAGTAGTATAGTTTTAGGATTTATTGTTTGTCTTAAATCAATTTTAGGACAGTTTTTGTGTATGGTGTAAGATATGGGTCCAATTTAATTTTTTTCACTTGAATATCCAGTTTTCTTTGAACCATGTGTTGAAGAGACTATTCTTTCCTATTGTGTAATCTTGGTACTCTTGTTGAGAACGTTTGGACAAATATTTGTGACTTTATTTCTGGTTTCACTATTCTGTTCTCTCAGTCTCTATGTTTGTTTTCATGTCAGTTTCATATTATTTTAATTATTACAGTTTTTAACATGTTTTGAAGTCAGGAAATGTGAAGCCTCTAGCTTTTCCCCTCAAAGATTATATAGGTTATTCAGGTTCTTTTATGGTTACAAATAAATTTTAGGATGACTTTTTTCTATTTATGCGACAAATATCACTGAAATTTTGATAGAAATATAGTAAATATATAGATCATTTTGGGTAGTATGGATATTTTAACAATATTAAGGCTTTCAATCCATGAACATTGGATGTTTTTCTATTTATTGGGTTAGCAAAAATGTTCATGTTTCTTTTTCTGACACATCATTTTCACTAATAACTTTTGGATATTTTGAGTGTGTTGGCTATCTTCCACATGGCATAATGTTGATTGTTCTCAAACAATGTCTCAATTTGATCACTATCAACTTCAACTGGTCTACCCAACCATGGAACATTGTCCAGTGAGAAATCTCCAGCAAGAAACTTCTCAAACCATTTTTGTCACATTTGATCACTCACAGCACCTTCTTCATACACTGCAGAAATCTTCTTTTGCATTTCAGTTGTATTTTACTTTCATTAAAATGACAAAGCATAATATGCTGAAAGGCTGTATATTCTTCCATCTTTAATATTAAAATGGTTACACGAAAATTCACCAATTTTAATTTTTTTAATGCAAGTTGATATGACAGCTGTCACAATACAAATCTAACAAAATTGTTTTGATTGAAGTTAAAGACAACTAACTTACCAGAGCCATCTTACAAAAAAAATGAAATGAACTTTTGGCCAACAAAATATTTGTGTGTTTAATTTCTTTCAGCAATGTTTTGTAGTTTTCAGTGTATAATTATTTTGGTTCCAGGTTTAAGTTTATTACTAAGAATTTTATTTAACACTATTTTAAATTGAATACTTCTCTTAATTTCCTTTTTGAATTGTTTGTTGTTAGTGTACACAAATGCAACTGATGTTTGTGTTGATTTTTCATTCTGCAACTTGCTGAATTTGTTTATTAGCCTTTTTATATTGGTAATCATTAGGTTGCATATGTATAACATCATGTCAACTAAGAGAGATACATTTACTTCTTCCTTTCCAATTTGGATACTTTTTACTTCTTTTTTCTTGACTAATTGCACTAGCCATGACTTCAAGCTGGTATTCTTGCCTTGTTCCTGATCTTTAAAAAAACTTTCAGCTTTTTCATTATTGAGTATATTATCAGTGAGGTTTTCATATATAACTTTTGTTTTGTCAAGCTAATATCCTTCCATTTATAGTTTGTTGAACATTAAAAAAATAAAGATATTATTTATTTATTTTTAGAGAAGGAGGAAGGGAAGAAGAAAGAGAGGGGGAAAAACATCAATGTGTGGTTGCCTCTTGCATAGCCCTTACTGGGGACCTGACCTGCAACCCAGGCATGTGCCCTGACTGGGAATCAAACCAGTGACCCTTTGCTCTGCAGATCTGTACTCAATCCACTGAGCTACACCAGCCAGGACAGTTTGATAAACATTTTTTATCTAAACAATGCATTGGATTTTGTCAAATGCTTTTTCCGCATCTATCGAGATGATCTAGTGGTGTTTATTCTTTGTTCTTTAGTGTGATATAGCACAGTAATTGATCTTTGTATGCTGAATCATCCTTCCATCATAAGGACAAATTCAACTTAGTCACAGTATATGATACTTTTAATATGTTGTTGAATTTCATTTGTTTGTATTTTTGAGGAATTTTGCATCCACAGTCATTAGATATATTGGTCAATAGTTTTCTTATACTGTCTTTTCCTGACTTTGGTATTATTGTAATGTATGTCTCATAAAATAAATTTAGAGGTGTTCATTCCTCTTAATGATTTTTGGAAGAGTTTGAGAAGGATTGGCATTAATTTTTAATTAAAAATTTGATAGAGGCTCTCCAGTGAAAACACCTAGTCTTAGGATTTTTTATTTGTTAGAAAGTTTTTGATTACTGATTCTATTTCCTTATTTGTTATATATATATATGTTTAGATTTTCCATTTCTCCATAATTCCGTCTTGGTACATTGCATGCTGCTAGGAATGTATCCATTATTTCTAGGTTATTCATATAATTTTTAATCATAGTCTCCTATAAACTTTTATATATCAATGTAGCATCCATTATAAAACTTACTCTTTAATTTATGGTTATTTTAGTTATTTTAGCCTTTTTTAAAAATTTTCTTAGTCTAGCTAAGGATTTGTCTATTTTCTTAAATCTGTCTCATAGTTTTTGGTATTGGAGGTTTTAATTTTTATTTTTCTCAAGATATTTTCTATTTTCATCTTTATTTCTTCTTTGACTTACTAGTTTTTCAGGAGTGTGTTGTTTAATTTCTGCATATTTTGGTATTTACTCATTTTATTCTGCCATTAATTTCTAGTTTGAACCATTGTCATCAGAAAATATACTTGGTAACATTTCAGACTTTTTAAATTTGCTACAACTCATCTGTGATCAAATATGTGATCTATCAATCAGAATATTCCTACTGTTGTTGAGTAGAATGTGTATTCTATTGCAGTTGGTTGTAGTATTTTATATACATCTATTAAATTATTTGGTGTAGAGTATCAGTTAAGTCCTTATTCCTTTTTTAGTTTTAATTTTTTTTAGACAAAGAGGAAGGGAGGGAAAAAGAGAGGGAGAGAAACATCAGTGTGTATTTGTCTCTTGTGTATTCACCACTGGGGACTTGGCCTGCATCCCAAGCATGTGCCCTGAGTGGGAACTGAACTGGTGACCCTTTGGTTAGCAGGCCAATGCTCAATCCACTGAGCCACACCAGCCAGGGTAAGTCCTTATTTCTTAATGGTCTTTTGCATCAATATTGATCCTTTGCATCAATCCTCTACATCATCTATCCTACTTTTAATTCCTTCTGATGTATTCTTCATTTCAGATATTGTATTCTTCACTTCCTCCTGGCTCTTAATGATAGTTTCTATGACCTTTTTTATGCTAGTGTAGTTCCCAGTAACCTCCTTGTAGCTTCTATAGAATTTCTTGCTCTCACTGAGCTCCTTCAGCATCCTTATAACCATTATTTTGAACTCAAGGTCTGATAATTTGATTATATCAATTTTATTTAGCATTCTTTCTGTGTATCCCTCCTTTTCTTTCAATTGTGGGTTGTTTCTTTGTCTCCCGATTTTAGGTGACTCTTCTTGTTTATTTCTGCATATTGGATTGATTTGCTTTGACTAATTGTCTTCTGTGGTAGCAGCTCTGTGAGTCTCAGTGGCGCAGTCTTCTTGATCTCTTGAGCTGGATGCTTTTGGTATGGCCATTATGCTACTTATGTTGGCTTTCTGTTTGTAATTCCCTTTTTGTTGTTGATGGGTTGTGCTTTGTTGGATCTTTCCCACTGGCTGGCTGGCTGAGAGTCACACTGCCACCATGTCTTTTATGCTGTTGTATAGATGTTGCCAGAAGAAAACAAAAAAAAAAACAGGAAACAAACTCACACCTGAAAAAATAAACCCAACCAACAACCACACTATCAACAGCACATGAGCAAATATTATAAAGGTGTAAAGTGATTGAGACTACTATAAGAAAGAACAAGTGAATATGAGATAACTATATGAAAAGGAAATTATTTTGAGAATGTAGAAGGAAGAGAAATAATAAGACTAAGTTATAGAAACAAGGCGAAGAAAGAAAGAAAAGAAAATTTACATCATAAATAAAAAGGGATGGAAGAAGGCAAAATGGAGTAAAAGAAGGGAAGAGTATCATATGAGGTTTAAACAAAAAATTTAAAATATATAGTAAAAGACACATATCAAAAATATTGCTAAGAGTGATGTCAAAGAGTACTATGTTTTGTTTTACAAGCTTGGTGCTTTTGAGTTTCACATTTAAGTAATTAATCTATTTTGTATATGGTATAAGGAAGTAGTTCAGTTTTCTTTCTTTCTTTCTTTCTTCTTTCTTTCTTTCTTTCTTTCTTTCTTTCTTTCTTTCTTTCTTTCTTTCTTTCTTTCTTTCCTTTCCTTTCTTTCTTCCTTTCTTCTTTCTCTCTCTTTTTGCATTATCTGTCCAGTGTTTCCAGCACCATTTATTGAAGACACTGGCTTTACCACATTGTATATGCCTGATGCCTTTGTCATAGATTACTTGACCATATAGGCATGGGTTTATTTCTGGGGTCTCTGTTTACTTTTCCATTGATTTATGTGTCTGTTATTGCCAGTTTCATGCTGGAAACTGTAATTGAAAAAAATAAAGGAAATAAATTGAAAATATACTTTGCAAAAAATATAGTGATAAAAATAGGAACCATACTGGAGAAAATGTTCAAACACAGCAATATCAATGACAACTGAACAAAAATTAATTGAAGTGGAATGGGAATAACAAGGAAAATCAATAAAGAAAAACTTAAAAGGTGTCTAGAGTAAAGACAACAGATTTTGATAGCATAGCAGAAAATATATTAAGAGTGAGGAATGAAAACCAGGATAAGACAGGGAGAAATTAAAAGTTCAAGTGAAAAAAAAAAGAAAGGGCAGGAAGAAAGCAGAATGGTGTAAGAGAAGGGAATGGTAAAATATGAGATTTGAAGTACATAAATAGTGGAGATCTAGAAATAAATTTGAAGAAATGCACCAACCACCACCATATCAACAATCAATGCACAAAAAATGATAAAGGTGATGAGAGAATAAGGCTATTTTAAGACCACAGAAAGAGATTGTGAGATGATAATGACAAGAAAATTGGTTTTGAGAGGCTGGAGCATGGAGAAATAGTAAGAGTGTAGAATAGAAACAATTCGTAGAGAGAGAAAAAAAATTGAAAACAAAAATAAGTAAAAGAAGGAAGAAGGTAATATGTAGTAAGAGAAGGGAGGAATAAAAACTGAGATTTGAAGCAAGCTAAAATATAAAAACTAATGAAATAATAGGCACAAACTTGAAGGAAAATTAATGTTAAAAAGTTATGCAGGAGAGAAAATAATGCAAAGAATGAAGAACACCTTTCTGGAATTTGTCTCAGTAGAATCTTGTGTTTACCACTGTCTTCTCTTTCTGGATCTGCTCCTGGTCATGTCAGATGGTATCCTATTCTGGCCCTAGGCAACCTGTTTGAAACTACAAGTGATCCACAGTCTGTGGCTGTCTCTTTCAGATTTGGCTGGTCCCCACTGTTCTGCTCTTCTGTCATTCAATCAGCCCATGGCCCAAGAGTGGTTCAGGTAATAACCTGAAAAGATTGCCAGTACCTTCTCCACTTCCTACAGGTGGGGCTTCTGGTGTGATTGGGAAAGTGGAACCTGGGTAATCCCTGAGGGGTACTGTTCAGTCTTCAGGGAAGATGGTGAAAGTGTTTCCCCACCCTTTCACCACTCATCTTGGTCTGTCCCAGATTCTTTCCAATAATGTATTTCAGGTGAATTAGCTGTGCATTTCCTATGAGGGGCCAATTTGTGTAAAAGGGGCCACTCTTTCTTGCATGGCACAGACAATAGCTCTCTCTAGACATGGAGGCTAAGTGGGGCCCTGAACACCCCTATTGAACCTGTCTCTAATCTCTCTGCTCTGATCATTTCAG
>CM052552.1:6124357-6151263 GCA_028533065.1 Trachops cirrhosus | reverse complement strand
GGGCATTAGTCGTTGAAAGACTAGTACAGGATAAAATGTAACAAGTGCTTTAAAGTAAATATATTGCACCTTGGCTGGTGTAGCTCTGTAGATTGAGTGCTAGCCTGTGAATCATAGGGCCCAAAGAGTCACCAATTTAATTCCCAGTCTAGGGCACATGCTTGGGTTGCAGGCCAGGTGCCCAGTATGGGGCATGTGAGTGGTAACCACACATTGATGTTTCTCTACCTCTCTTTCTCCCTCTCTTCCCCTCTCTAAAAATAAATAAATAAAATCTCAAAAAACATAGTAAATATATTGCATCTAGGGAAGAGACAGTACATCTCAAAGGAAAAGGAGGGTCAGGGAAAACACTATGGTGGAAAGATTTCATTTAGATTTCATTAAAGTGTAGAGAGAGTTTAAAGAAAAGAGAATTATTTCTAAATATTACTTCTTATCAGTCAGGATTATATTTTTAAATGATAGAAACTGAATACAAGCTTAGAAACCAAAACAATAATTTATTTGCTCTTATTATTATAAGCTCTATGACTATAACACTAGTTTTACCCATTACTAAAACTCTGGGAACCAGAGTATGATGTCATACTATCTCAATGTATTATCCTTGCTTTTGTTTACATTAGCATTATTTTCAGTCAGGTGTCCCTGGTAGCTTTAGATTTACATCATTACGGTTTTCAACTTTCAGAAGAAAGGAAGGATGAAACTCTTAACCATTCCAGTGTAAGTATCAGGGTGAAATTTCATTTCTTTAAATTAGACCTTGGACTTATATTTGAACAAATCACTGTGATCAGAAGAATATAATACTCTGATTTCCACACATATGTTATAACTTAAACTCTGGGGCTGAAAATAGAGGTAGTAATATTATCACTTTAAAAAGGTAGAATATTAATTACCTAAAATAGAAACTGGATACTTAGTACATAGTGCATTATTAGGTGAGTTGCTTAATGTATCTGAAATTCAATATCCTCATCTAAAAAAAGAAAATAATGTAACTAACAAAGTTATTGTAAGGATAAAATTTCATGTTGTGTATAAAACAAGGTGCTTAATATGTTTTTTTTAAATGCCACTCTCTTTTCCCTAGGCAGTCTAAGATTCTGATGTGGCCTAATGTCACTGTTGACAAAGACACACACAAACTCACATTCACACCCATGCAAATATAATCATGCACACAGATTCCCCTAGATGATATGATGATAAGTGAAGATAGTTTTATAAATCTCAGAAGTTGTACCTAAGGCAATTTCTTTAGTTATTATCATCACACTCAACCAAATAGAGGCAAAATTGGTGATCTGAGTCTCGAATATTTCAACTTTAGAAAGTGCCATTCATTTAATAGTGAAAGACAAAAAATAGCAATTCTCAAATTACTCTTAAAATTTAAATTGATTCTATAAAAATAGTTTCATCTGCTATGATTGGAGACAATTCTACTTTAACCTATAATGTGGAAACTATGGAAGGACACATTAAGCCTGAGAATCTCTGTGTATTAGGTGCTAAAGGGAGGAACATAGGGTACTGAATTTTCATTTAGAAAGAGATAAATAAAACTGTTCTATTACTTGCCCTACCACCTTTTTAGCCACACTTCCACACCCCTATCCCAAACCCTAACCTTGGGAACCACTATTCTTTTGTCCATCTCTATAATATTGTTTATTCAAAAATGTTATAAAATGGAATCTTTGAGATCTATCCGAGTTGTTACAGGTGTCAATAAATTGTTTATTTTCATTGTGAGGTAGTAACTCATGGTATGGTTGTGCCACATTTTAACTATTTGTTTATTGTAGGTTATATTGGTCATTTCTGTTTTTTTGAGGGAGGGGGGTTCTTATGAATAAAACTGCTATGAGCATTCTCATATAAGTTTATGTGAGAACATATGTTTAGATTTCTCTAGGGTAACTGCCCAGGAATACATTTGTTGAGTGTACAACTGTTGCATATTTAATGTTTTAAGAAACTGTCAAACTATTTTTCAGAGTGAGTGTATCATTTTACATTTCCATCACCAATGTTTAACTGAATTTCTCTGCATCTTCTCCAGTATTTGGTAATATCACTAATTTTTATGGTGGATATTCTGAGAGGTGTGCAGTGATACCACTGTGGTTTTAATATGCATTTCCCTAATGGCTAGCGATGTTGAATATCATGTGCCTATGTGACATCTTTATATCTTTTTCAGTAAAATATTTTTCAAACATTTTGCCCATTTTCTAATTGACTTATTATTATTGTTGTTATTATTATTATTATTTACTGTGGAATGCAGACAGAGCATTATGTATTCCAGATGAGTCATTTATCATTTGTCACACATGCGGTTTGCAAATATATTCTTCTGGTCTATAACTTGTCATTTCATACTATTAACAAGGTTTTTCAAAAAACTGTATAAAAAATCCTATTTATTTAAGATGTCTTCACCTTTAATTAGATACCAAATATTTTCTCTTTTTTAAAAATGTTTATACTTTTACCTATTACATTTAATTTAATGATCTATTTAAGTTAATGCTCTAAAGTTAATGATTAATTTTTCTGTAAGGTATGAGGCTTAGGCCAGTGTATATTTTTGTGCCCATGGATGTCAAATTCTTCTAGCACCATTGTTGAGAAAGATTTCTTTCTCCATTAAATTGCTTTTGCACCCTTGTAAAAAAAAATGGCTGGAAGTATTTTTGTGTGATTGTATTTCATTTTTTAAAAGATTTTATTTATTTACTTTTAGAGAAGGGAAGGGATGGAGAAAGAGAGGGAAAGAAACATCAATGTGTGGTTGCTTCTTGCAAATCCCCTACTAGGGACCTGCCCCACAACCCAGGCAGATGCTCCGACTGGGGATTGAAAGGGGAACCATTTGGTTCATAAACCAGTGCTCAATCCACTCAACCTCACCAGCTAGGGCCATGTGCTGTCCTTCTTTATCCTTAGAAATGTCCTTTGTTTTGAAGTCTATTTTATAAATATGCACATTTACTCCTGCTTTTAAATCAATGTTATCAAAATATTGATTTAAGTCTTAGAAGTTTTATAAGTTTTTAATTTTTTACTTTCAAACTACTGATATTGTTATGTTTCAAATGAGTTTCCTGTACACAATAAAGAGTTTTCATGTTGTTGGGTTTTTTGGGGTATTTTTCCCATTACCATTTATCCCACTTACACACTCTTCCACTTCAAATCCCCCCTCCCCTCCAACCCCATAATCACCACATTTTTGCATGTGTCCATGTGTCCTTTTTTCTTTTTCGCTTGCTACTCTGCCAATCTTTTTACATTCTACATTTAAGCTGCTTACTTTTAAAGTAGTTATCTATATATTTGGGGTGAATTCTGACATTTTGTTATGCACTCTGATTTCTTTCACATTCCTGTTACTTTTTTCTTACCTTTTTGTGAACTACTTGAATAATTTTTAAAATTCCACCTTAATTTATTTATACTGTTTTTCAGCATATTATTTTATTTAAGATGGTTAGTGGTTGCTCTAGGTAATTATGTATAACTTAGCTTATCCTATTAATAGTGACACTTTGCAACCTAAAATAAAAACATTAAAATATGACTTCTTTTTATAAGGTATATTTTATTGCCCTGGCTGGTGTGGCTCAGTGGAATGAGTGCCAGCCTGTAAACCAAAGGGTCATTGGTTCATTTTCCAGTCAGGACACATGCCTCGGTTGTGGACCAGATCCCCAGCAGGGGGACCATAAGAGACAACCACGTACTGATGTTTCTCTTCCTCTTTTCCTCCTTCTGTTACCCTCTCTAAAAAATAAATACACAAAATCTAAAAAAGTATACTTTACTGATTTTTCTATTACAGTTGTCCCATTTTATCTCTGCTTTATCCCCCTCTGCCCAGCACCGCCCCACCAACATTCCCATGCCATTAGTTCATGTTTATGATCTGTACATATAAGTTCTTTGGCTTATCCATTTCCTGTACCATTCTTAACTTCCCCCTATCTATTTTGTGCCTACGTATCATGACTCTTATTCCCTGTACCTTTTCCCCATACTCCCTTCTCCCCCTCCTTGCTAATAACCCTCCGTATGATCTCTATTTCTATGATTCTGTTCCTGTTCTCATATTTTGCTTAGTTTGTTTTTGTTTTTAGATTCAGTTGTTGATAGTTCTGAGTTTGTCATTTTACTCTTCATAGTTTTGATCATCTTTTTCTTAGATAAGTCCCTTTAACATTTCATATAATAAGGGCTTGGTGATGATGAACTACTTTAAATTTGCCTTGTCTTTGAAGCACTTTATCTGGATAGCTTTGCTGGACAGAGTAATCTTGGAAGTAGGTCCTTGCCCTTCATGACTTTGAATATTTCTTTCCAGCCCCTTCTTGTCTGAAAGGTTTCTTTTGAGGAATCAGCTGGTAGTCTTATGGGAACTCCTTTGTAGGTAACTCTTTCTTTTTCTCTTGCTGCTTTTAAGATTCTCTCCTTTTCTTTAATCTCGGGTAATGTAATTATGATGTGCCTTAGTGTATGCTTCCTTGGGTCTAACTTCTTTAGGACTCTCTGAGCTTCCTGGACTTTCTGGAAATCTATATCCTTTGTGAGATTGGGGAAGTTCTCCTTCATTTTTTCAAATAAGTTTTCAATTCTTTGCTCTTCCTCTTCTCCTTCTGGCACCCCTATGATGTGGATGCCAGAATGTTTATAGTTGTCCTGCATGTTCTTACACCTTTCCTCAATTTTTTTAATTCTTATTTCTTCATTCAGTTCTGGTTGAATGTTTATTTCTTCCTTCTGCTCCAAATCACTGATTTGAAGCCTGGTTTCCTTCCCTTCACTCTTGATTTCCTGTATAGTTTTCTTCTTTTCACTTTGCATAGCTTTCATTGTTTCCTGTATTTTGTGACCATACTCATCCATTTCTGTGAGCATCATGATTACCAGTGTTTTGAACTCTGCATCTGATAGGTTGACTCTTTATTGCTTAGTTCTATTTTTTGAGTTTTGATCTGGTATTTAATTTGGACCATATTTCTTTGCCTTGACACTCCTGTTACATTGTAAGGGGCAGAACCTTAGGTATTCACCAGAGCAGGACAATCCATGTCACTGAGTTGTGATACCGTTATGTGGGTGGGGGGCCAGGGAAGGAACAATGTTGCTTGCTTGGCTCTCTCGGGATTTCAGTCACTTTTCCCCACTACCCACAAGCAAATTGGGTCCTTCTGGTGCTGATTCCCAGACTGGTGGGTTTGTGTATGTTCTAGAACCTTGTGAGTCTCTTCAATGAACTTTCTTTTGAGGCTGGGAGTTTCTCACTGCCGCAACACCCATAGGTTTTACAGCCAGAGGTTTTAAGGCTTTCTTTTCCCAGGCTGGATCCCTGGGTTGTGCACTCTGTTTCACTACCGGATTATTACTCCCAGTTTATCTTCACACAAATGTGGGACCACCAGGTCTGCTAGCTGCTACCTCACCTCACTGGTCCTCCAGCCACTGCCTTGCCATGTGTCCTCTCTACCAGTGCTTCCCATCTCTATTCCTCCTACCAGTCTGGATGATTGTTCCTTTTTTAATTCCTTGGTGGTTGGACTTCCTTACAGTTTGATTTTCTGGCAGCTATGCTTATTTTTTGCTTTTAAGTTTGTTGTTGTCCATCTTTTGGCTGTGTGGGGAGGCAAACTGTATATACCTACACCTCCCTCTTGGCAAAAAGCATGACTTCTTGCAGTCTCTTTGTACTTACCCACCTTTACTGGCGCCATTGCTATGCAGATTGGGCTCACTACTGCCAACAAGTTTGGGTGTCCTAATTAAGACTCTACAAGTTTTTCTTTTTCCCAGACCTTGGTCAGAAGAAGCAGTTTTTTGGGTGTTTTGTTTTGTCTATGTCTGTTGGCCATTCTAATTTGTAGTCCCCTGTGATGTCCAGTTTGAAATAATGGGAGAGAAAAATAAGAGCCAGGGAACTCACTGCCATGCTGTTTCTCGAATTCTGAGGTAGCTAGGCAGTTCACCTCTTCCCCTCATCTTTCAGTGTCCTTTAATGATTTTCTGTTGAATTATTTCTAATTTACTTAGTATAAGAGCTGAAACAAAAAGATTGTGTTGCCTTGTTCAACCTCAGCTGGGAAGGTACACTTTGGATGACTCAAACCTTATACTGCTTTGCACATGAGTATAACCACAAATGATTGTGAAAGTGTTATGTGTATTGTTTTTGGAAATACAAATAAATTTAGTGTAGGTAAATTTTGCAAATGCAGAATCTGTGAATAATGAGAACAAACCACATATAGCTAATATTAAGTTTAGAGTTAGAATTATGTATATGATATATTCATGCATATTGTATATTTATACACATTAAACTTTGTGATATATTGTCTTTAATAATATCTAGTCAATATTCACTTATATTGACCCACATATTACCCTTTATGTCATCCTATGTTTCTTTCTATGTTTCTATCTTTTTTATTTTTAATTATATTTTATTGATTATGCTATTATAATTGTCCCAGTTTTGCTCTGCTCCACCCATTCCCATTTCCCCTCTTCATAGGATCACTGTCTTTCTTTTAAAACTCTCTTATTTCTTTAGCAAAATTCTAGTTATTTTTGTCTGAAAGTGTCTTTATGTTATCTTGATTTTTTGGTATAAATTTATAAGTTATCAGTATTTTTTCAGGACTTTATACAGGCAATTCTATTATCTTACAATTTCCTTTGTGTCTGTTGAGAAATCTTATTTCTCCTTGAAGATATGTGTCTTTTATTTTTATTGCTTTTAATATTTTTCTTTTTATCATTGACTTTCAGCAGGCTTACTATGATAAATCTATGTACAGTTTTATGTTAAATTATCTTGTTTGGTGTTTGAAGGCTTTTTTGAATCTGTGGCCTGCAATATTTATTCCATTGTTTGTCTTAACTTTATTAAGATGTAATTGACAAGTAAGATATCTAAGTTTAAGTTTAAGATGTACAATGTGATTTTACACACACACACACACACACACACACACACACAATAATAGGGGCACTTCCATTACCTCACATATTTACCATTTTGGTGTGTGATAACATTTAGAATCTATTCTCTTAGCAACTCTCACATATATTATACACTACCTTTACTTATTGTCAGTATGCTGTACATAAGACCCCCAGAATGTATTCATTCTAACACTAGCAGTGGAAAAAAGTAAGCTTTCCATCTTTTTGTTCAATATATTTTGAAAAATTTTTGGTCCTTATTCCTTTCTCTCTCTCTCTCTTGCTTTCTTCTATTTCTTGGACAGTAATTACACATACATGAAATATTTTCAATTGTTTTATATGTCTCTTGTGGTCTCTTCTGCATTTCTTTATTTTTAAAGATTTTATTTATATATCTTTATAAGTGTGGGAAGGGACGGAGAAAAAGAGGGAGAGAAACATTAATGTGTGGTTGCCTCTCACACACCCCCTACTGGGTACCTGGCAACCTAGGCATGCGTCCTGACTGGGAATCGAACTGATGACCCTTTGGTTCACAGGCCAGCATTCAATCCACTGAGCCACACCGTCCACGTCTTCTGTATTTCTTATGCTTTTTTTTCTCTCTCTCTGCTTCAGTCCATATATTCTGAAAAATTATTTTCTAGTTCACTAATGGTCTCTGCTGCTGTACCCAATCTGTTGTTATACTTCGTTTTTCATTATTTCATTTTTCTACTTGAGAATTTCTACTTTATTTTTTAATTTTAGTTTCCTGGTGAAATTCTTCCTTTTGTCATCTATTGCCTCGAAAATACAAATCAATTATTTCATATTCTACCTGATAACTCTAATAGCTTAGTCATTTGTGAATCTATTTGTATTATCCATTTTTCTTTTGATCCTATTTTTGTCATTTCTGTTTTTAGTTTTGAATACTAGAAAATATGATTCTATATATGATTATATATAGAATCATATATAGAGACTCAAACTCCATTCTTTTTTTAATCTCTTGACCTATAACTTTGCCAAAAATCGTACTTGCTTCTCTGCATCTTTGCAATAGTTTTATGTTCTGGCTGTGTGCCAGAACAGCAGACAAAGAATAAGCAAATGCTATAGATTTCTTGGTTACTACTCTATTTTCTCTCTGTTACTCTTTGATACTTTTTGTTTATCAGTTGACTGATAATTTGAAATAGTTTTTTTTTTTACTTTATCCAGTTTTCTGATTGTTATGAGCAAGAGGATTTGTGTACCTCAAGTTAACCTATCATAGCCTGAAGAAATCTCATAATAGTCAATTTTATATACTTTTAAAGTAGTCCTGTCATCATCCTTTCCTTTTTTTATTTTACCCATTATTTTTTATTGCTGTTCAAGTACATTTATCTCCATTTTCACCCCACATGCCTCCCTTCCCCACCCATCCCTGCTTCCAACCCCCTTTGACTTTGTCTGTGTGTCCTTCATTCTTAAAATGAAAGCTTATTCTTTGTAAAAAAAATCATACCAAACGAACCATTTATTCATACATAACAGTAATATGCATTTGCTGTGTATTTCAAATATTTTTGTAAGGACTAACATTTTATGTGTTTGCCTTTTCCACTCTTAGTTGTTTCATTCACATCAAAACAAAATTTCAAGTATAGCTTTTAGAGTGAAAATTAACAGTTTTCTTCATTTGTTTTCATCAATTATGTATGTATATTAAGTGTCACATGGTGGCTAACTATAACACAAGCTCTTCTTAGAACTGGACCATTAAACAAACACTACAGTAATGAACCTAATTGCAGAATTATAGCTATATAAGATTCTTAAAAGTTCATATATTATGGATTTTTGTTCAGTGATGATTTTGAAATTATTCTGTTCAGAAGGAAGATATTTTGGTAATACTAGTTAGTGTTCCTATCCAAGCCCCCATTATCTTTAATTTTGATAAAAAACTAAAAAATGATAAAGTTAATATGATTATTTTATATTTGAGAGCATGTTAGTGAAAGAAAATGCAAAATGTTTTTTAATGCTTGTATTTTTATTTTTCCCCTTTGCTTCCTTCTTTATTTTCATTGATGTTTGAATACAGTTGTCTCCATTTTCCCACCAACACTTTCACCTCCTCTACTCACCTCCACCTCCTACCTGCCAACCTACCCACCTTTGGCTTTGTCCATGGTTCCTTTATACATGTCCATTTATTACCCTTTTGTTCTTTCCCCCATTATCCCCTTCCACCTGCATTCTGCTTACTGTCTATTTGTTCCTAAATTCATTGTCTCTGGTTATATTTTGCTTGCTTGTTTGTTTTGCTAATTATGTTCTATTTGTAGGTTCTACTTGTGGTATTTGTATTTCACCACCTAATTTATATAGCATAATGCTCTCCAGTTCTGTCCATGTTGTCGCAAAGGGTAAGAGCTCCTTCTTTCCTTCTGATGCATAATATTCTACTGTGCAAATGTACCACAGATTATTAATCCACTCATTTACTGATGGGCATATATATTGCTTCTAGCACTTAGCTATTGTAAATTGTGTTACTATGAATATTGGGGTGCATAGGTTCTTTTGAATTAGTGTTCAAGGATCATTAGGGTACAATTCCTGCAAGTGGAATGGTTGGATCAAAAAGCAATTCCATTCTTAGTTTCTTGAGGAAATTCCATACTGTTTTCCACAGTGGCTGCACCAGTTTGCATTCCCACCAACAGTGTACTAGGGTTCCCTTTTTTCTACAACCTCTCCAGTACTTCCTGTTTATTGATTTGTTTATGATGGCCATTCTGACCAGTGTGGTGGTATTACATTGTGGTTTTAATTTCCATCTCTCTGATGGCTAGCAATGCTTAGTATCCTTTCATACGTCTCTGGGCCCTCTGTATGTTCTCCTTGGAGAAGTGTCTGTTCAGGTCCTTTGCCCATTTTTTAATTCGATTGTTTGTCTTCCTGGTGTGGAGTTGTGTGAGTTCTTTATATATTTTGGAGACAAAACCCTTGTCCTAGATATCATTGGCATATATATCTTCCCATGCAGTTGGTTTCCTTTTCATTTTGCTAATGTTTTCTTTAGACATGCAAAAGCTTTTTTTTAAAATGAAATCCCATTTGTTTATGCTTTCCCTTATGTCCCTTGTTCTAGGGGACATATTGGTGAAACTATTGCTGCATGGAATGTCTGAGATTTTCCTGCCAATGTTCTCCTCTAGGACTTTTATGGTATCATGACTTATATTTCAGTCTTTTATCTGTCTTGAGTTTATTTTTGTGTATAGTGTAAGTTGGTGGGCGAATTTCATTTTTTTGTGTCTAACTGTCCAGATCTCCCAACACTATTTGATGAAAAGGCTATTTTTATTCCATTTTATCCTTCTTCCCCCTTTGTTGAATATTAATTGACCATTAATTATCTGTTCTTATGCTAATACCAGACTGTTTTGGTTACAGTGGCCTTGTAATATAGTTTGATTTCAGCCATTGTGATCCCTTCTACTTTCTTCTTTTTCTCAAACTTGGTGGGGCTATTTAGGGTCATCTATGGATCCATACAAATATTTGAAATATTTATTCTATATCTATTAAATCTTTCAATGGTATTTTAATGGGGATTGCACTGAATCTATAAATTGCTTTGGGTAATATGGCCATTTGGGTAGAATTTTGATTGTTAATTCTTCCAATCCATGAACATGGTGTATCCTTCAATTTATTTCTGCCTTCCTTAATTTCTTTCTTCAGTGTTGTATAGTTTTCTGAGTAAAGATCCTTTGCCTCCTTGCTTAGGTTTATTCACATATACTTCATTTTTCTTGTTGCTATATCAAATGGAATTTTTTCTTGACTTCTGTTTCTTATGTTTCATTGTTGATGTACAAAAAATGCCTTCAATTTATTAATGTTGACTATATATCCTGCTGTTTGCCAAATTCACTTATTAGAATGAGTAGTTTTTTGGTGGAGTTTGTAGGATTTTCTATGTACACTATCATATCATCTGCAAATAATGACAGTTTTGCTTCATCCTTTACAATTTGGATGCCTTTCATTTCTTCTTGTCTGATTACTGTAGCAGGGACTTCCAATACTATGTTGAATAGAAGCTGTGAAAGTGGACATCCTTGTCTTGTCTGTGATCTTAGTGGGAAAGCCTTTAATTTTTGCCAGTTGAGTATGATGTTGGCTGTAGGTCTCTTATATATGGCCTTTATTATGTTGAGGTATGCTTCCTTTATTCTTACTTTGTGTAGTATTTTTATTATAAATGGGTGCTGTACCTTACCAAATGTTTTTTTATGCATCTATTAATATGATCACATGATTTTTGCCTTTCCTTTTCTTTATGTCATTATGTTTATTGATTTGCGACTATTGTACAATCCTTTGTGTGAGGTCCCATCCTGTGGAGCTCTCCGGACACCACAGATGAGATTAAGTCTTCTTTAACACAATCTGTTGTGTTGACTGGAAAGTGGGTGGTGATTCCCTCTAGTGGAGAATGTCTTGAGTCCTTCTCTGAAATGGTTTTTATGGGATTGACATGTGGAGGGGTATACCGTATGCATGCAAAGCTCATCAATCAATGCCTAAAGGCCATAGTTACAGAAAACAGATATTATCTATAGATAACGATTAAGGGAACACAGAGATCTATCTCACATCTAGGTCTGTTAGATATGCTGATGCCAGAAGGTTGTTATGTTGTGGTTCATGAAATTAAGAGTTCACTCCCTTATGCTTTGAACTTAAACATCTGATTTATATTAACATGGCTATACAAAGCAAAGCAAGCTTCAAAGGATACAATGCATTCTTCAGGCTTGATCTCAAATGGGTTAGTATCAAGTAGTGCCTGCCACCTGTATTCCCAGCATTCTGATTGAGACTTACAGACAAGGACTTGCTCGAGTGGGGCTACAGTTTCCAATACCACACAAAGTGGTCCCCAACAATCCTTGCATCCCTTGGATGAATCCCACTTGATCATGGCATATGATCCTTTTAACGTATTGCTAGATGTGGTTTGCCAAATTTTGTTGAGGGTTTTAGTGTCTATATTCATCAATGATTTTGGCCTGTAGTTTTCTTTGTTTGTTGTGTCTGTATCTGCTTTTAGGATTAGGATGGTGCTAACTTCATTAAAAGAGTTTAGGAGTCTTCCATCTTCTTGGAGTTTTTTTAATAGTCTGAGATGGATGGGAATTAGTCTGAGATGGATAGGGGTTAGCTCTTCCTTAAATGTGTTGTAAAATTTTTTGAAACTATCCAGTCCAGGGCTTGTGTATGTTGGGAGGTTTTTGACTATGGCTTCAATTTCAACAGCTGTTATTGGTCTGTTCAGGCTTTCTGCTTCTTCGTCATTCACTTTTGGAAGGTTATGCTTTTCTAGAAATTTGTCCATTTCACCTAGGTTTTCAAATCTCTTGGCATATAATTCTCTATACCAATTCCTTACAATCCTTTGTATTTCTGTGGTATCAGTTGTAATCTCTCTTCTTTCATTTCTGATTGAGTTTATTTGGGTCCTCTTTCTTTTTTTCTTGATGAGTCTTCTTAAAGGCTTGACAATTTTGTTTATCTTTTCAAAGAACCAGCTCCTGGATTTATTGATCCTTAGAATTGTGCTTTTAGTCTCTCTGTCATTTAATTTTTCTCTAATCTTGGTTATTTTTTTTCCTTCTACTTGATCTGGGCTGTCTTTGTTATTGTTCCTCAAGTTCTTGTAGGCATAGAGTTAGGTTGTTTATTTGAAATATTTCTATCTTTTTTAGGTAGGCCTGTATCTCTATGAACTTCCCTCTCAGGATTGCCTTAGCTGTGTACCATAAGTTTTGGACTGTTGTGAGTTCATTTTCCGTTGTTTCCAGAAACTTTTTTGACTTCTTCCCTAATCTCATTCTTGACCCATTCATTTTTTAATAGCATGCTATTCAATTTCCATGGGTTTCAATACCTTAGAGTTCTTTTTCTTGAGTTTCCTTTGTAGGTTCAAGCCCTTGTAGACTGATAAAATCCTTGATATGATTTCAACTTTCTTGAATTTTTGAGGCTCATTTTGTGTCCTATTATGTGGTCTTTCTTTGAAAATATTCCACATGCACTTAAAAGGAATGTGTATTTTGCTTCTTTGGGATGAAAGGCACTATATATATCAGTTAAGTTCATTTGTTCTAGGACATTATTCAATGCCTCAATATCTTTGTTGATGTTTTGTTTGGAAAGCCTACTCATTTTTGACAGTGGGGTGTTAAAATCCCCTACTATAAGTATGTTGCTATCTTTATCTTTCTTGAAGTCTTTCAAAAATTACCTTGTGTATTTGCATGCTCCCAGGTTCGGTGCATATATGTTTATATTTATGTCTTATTGATGGATCCTTCCCTTGAGTATTATGAAGTATCCCTCTGGGTGTCTTTATTATCTTGGTGTCTATTGTTGGTAATAGATTCTCAAGCTGCTTTTGAATTGACTAAACAGCAACTGATGTCCTCAAAGATGATAATGTATTAGGACCCTGCTCTGCCAATCTGTTTAGCTACTGATGCTTCACCCTATGGGGTCAGAGCAGTGATTTCTCATATAATGCTAAATGACTTAGAAAGCCTTTAGCATTTGTTTTGTGAACACTTTCTAAAGAATTAGGCACAGGTTGTGGCTAGTGTAGCTCAGTTGACTGAGCGCATGCCTGCAAACCAAAAGGTCACTGGTTTGATTCCCCATTAGGGTACACACCTCGGTTGAGGGCCAGGTCCCCAACAGGGGGCATGTGAGAGGCAGCCACACATTGATCTTTCTCTCCCTCTCTTTCTCCTTCCCTTCCCTTCTTTCTATAAATAAATAAATAAATAATTAATTTAAAAAAGAAAAATTAACCATAGATGTGGAGGTTTTACCTTATATGCTTGGATTTGTTGCCATTAAATTTCTAAATGTTGCTTGTATGTAGTATACTCTGGCCATCATAAGGTAAGCTATGGTGCTGAGACTGCAACTTTTGTTGGGATCTTTTTTGATGTGAATAACTCCACTTTGACTTAAACTTGGTAGTTTATAGAGGTACACATGTTTCTATATATATGATGAATGAGGGGAAAAAAGAAAACCGTGAGAGAATTATTAACCAAAGATGTCCTAAGAAGCACCTTTCCCTAAAAAGGAGAGAGATCCTGGATATAAATATGTTGTGGAAAAGGAGGTAAAGAATTTTATAGGTCTTAATAATCACTTTTCTACATGTCTGCTCATATAGAACAGTTATTTCACAATGCCATGTGAAAAAACATCTTGAATAAAAGAAAGTAAATGGTGCAGAGAACGTGAAAACACATATGCAAGACACCAGGATAAAGCAGTTTCAGAGTGTTTACAGGATTGTCAGGGAGAAGGCAAAGTCTATAGGGATGGTGAATAATATTTGTCATAGATGATTAAGGGTAAATATTGACTGCAATGTACAGAAAAATAGGTACCTAGTTTCAATAAAGGAGAACAGTTTTTTTTTTTTGCTTTACTAAATACTACATATCACACTGGAAAAGAGCATATTGGAATATAAGCAACAAAGGAGATTGCTGCTAACATTTAATGAGTTTTTTCTTAGAGTCAGAGAAGCCAAGAAAGTGTGAATGGAAATTAACAGACATGAACTTTAGTTCAATTAAAATAATTGATGGGGGAGAAATGAGTGATTCTAAATGGCACAGAGTGGGACAACTAATTGAGAGACTCACAAAACATGTTATCTAGCTTTGACTGAGAAGCCATAGACATTATTTCATACAGTGCTCCATGTTTCCCTGTTAATTTTCTTTAATTTTTAAAAGATTTTATTTATTTAATTTTAGAGATCAGGGAAGGGAGGGAGAAAGAGAGGGAGAGAAACAGCAATGTGTGGTTGCCTCCTGCTCACCCACTACTGGGGACCTGGCCATACAACTCAGTTATGTGCCCCTGACTGGGAATCAAACCATGACCCTTTGGTTCACAGACCTGAGCTCAATCCACTGAGCTATAACAGGGCAATTTTCTTTCATTTTTATATTGATTTGTTGATGAATGTATTTTGTTTCTCCTTTCATCATCTATCTCTTTTCTTTGTTTTTATTTTTTTTTAATTTTATTTTAATTGTTGTTCAAGTACATCATCTATCTCTTAATGATGCACAGCCACCTGACCTTAGTCTCTCTTCAAACAGATCACCACTTTGGCAAACTCTCACAATAAAATTATCACCTTGAAAAATGTATCCATCTGTGAAAATTTGCCTGTGTTCTCCATTTTTAAGAATTGTGAAATCTGTTCAGAATATGAGAGTTTGAAAACAGAGAGGTTATCCTGAACTATTATACCCAGTTTATAAATTCTACCAAATCCCTAGTGATGAGTAAACTAGTATTTTATTTTCAAGTAACTTGGTGATATCTTGTTCTACATGATTTTGCATTTAATGAGCCTGAAAAATACATGCATCCCAGTTAAAAACACACTAAATCTTCTCATTCCAACATCTGATGGGTGATTGGATAATTTATTTTTAGCTTTGGGTTAAGGTCTTTCTTTCACTGATAAAAATATTATCTGTTGAATTATGATCATAAATTAAATTTCCCCAAAGTTTTCCAACTAATGTTATAATTTTTAATTGGGCTATTTTAGCATGAAAAATTAATATTTTCTTTAAATTATCTGTGATAGCCATAATTAATACAAAGAGTGCAGAAGCCTGTGTTCAATTCACTTATAAAATGAAGTAAACACAGTTTGTATTTAGTTTAGAATGCTGTCTTCCTTGGTACTTTCTTAAATGAAAGAAAGCACTTTATGTGAGCAAGCTACAACTTTTTTTTTTACCTTAAAAAAAGCTTCTTTAAAGAGAAAATTACCTTCTGGAAACACTGCATGGAAAAGGATATATAGAAGGTATTATGAGAATGAGAAACCTTTCCAAGTGGAAATTATTACATGGAAAAGGGAAAGTTTGCAGAAACATAGAACATAAGGAAAATGAACTTACCCACTTTAGATTGAATAATACTCATCATAAAAGGAAGTTGGTGAAGATAAGGGAAAAATCAGAGGAACCAGACTGTACTTTGTATATATGTAGGCTATCCTGCATATTATTTTATAATAGCTCACCAAGGGATAAATTTATGTGTTTCCAAGGCCTACCTATATGTAAATATTTCAGCAGATAGTGTACCTTAAAATTCCAAATTTATGTGCTAGAGAGATAACTGTGTGCCTGCCAGTGTACAAAAGAATAAATTAGGTGTAGAATGAAATGTTTTTGTGCAAACTCTTAACTTCTGAATTTACAGTACAGGATTTTTAAAAATGCATTTTTCAACACATTTGCCAAAGTTATTCTCCCCAGCCATCACTATTCATAGTTGCACAAAGTTTTCACTCTGCTGGTACAGTAGCCACATTTCACTGTTATAAATGACATAGAGACATCTTAATTACAGTCTTCCTCTGTTCTATTAAGAATCATCTCAGGTAAAGTGATTATAATATGATAAAATTTATTCTCTAATATACACAAGAAGAAGAACAGAGTGTGTGAAGACAGAGCTCAAACAAAAGACTCCTAGGTAAATAAAGATCGATGGAGAAATCTTTCACTAAGCAATCTGATCAAAAGTCCCAACCTCCCTTTTTGTGTACATGTTCATTTATTTACATAACCCTAAGTTATCAAACTTATTTACAGAGCATATATTAATCACTTTAATTATGTGACTGACTAAAGAATGCCCTTTTTGAGTTATTAAATATCTAAATTGACTTTTATAAATTGATTCATATTAGAGTGGGGAGTAGTTGTCACTTATAACATTGTCAATTGTGTAGAGAAATATATATATATTAGGAACATGTTCTTCTGAAATTATGGGTATATATGTGTACTTACAATAAGTCATTCAATTAAATAATGACTTTCTAATTACTTTCCCACACTTTGTAACTAAATATAGACTCTACTCATTTGGGGCATATTTAAGTATATATACACATATACATCTTCTTAGTAGTAGTGCTAAGAGAATTAATGCTTATAAAGCACAGTGGGATGCTAAGATGAAAGATTACAGGGGAACTCAAATTATTACACATCACAATAAACTTGATGATCATGAAAACTTTAACACTAATAAGCAACTAACATTTTATTCCTTGAGGTCTTTCTCAGCTTTAGTTATATTTTTATTGTTGTGCAATTACAGTTGTCCCATTTTCTTCCATTAATCTCCCCTGCCCTGCCCACCCCTCCTCCAACATTCAATCCTCCCTCTGTTTTCGTTGTCCCTGAGTCCTTTATACTTGTTCCTTGACTTGATCTTTCACCTTCTTTCCCCCATTATCCCCCTCCACCATCCATCCTGGACACCATCAGTTTGTTCTATATTTCAGTCTCTCTGATTTTATTTTGCCTTCTTCATTGTTTCATTGATTAGACTCAACTTATATAAGAGATCATATGGTATTTGTTTTCAACACTTGGCTTATTTTACTTAGCATAATGCTCTCCAATTCAATCCGTGCTGTTGTGAAAGCTAAGGGTTCCATCTTTCATTTTGCTGTGTAGAATCCCATTGTGTAAATGTATCAGAGTTTTTTGATCCACTCTTTACTGATGGGCACTTAGGCTGCTTCCAGCACTTGGCTATTGTAAATTGTGCTGCTATGAACATTGGGGTGCATAAGCTTTTTGAATTGGTGTTTCAGTATTCTTACAGTATAGACCCAGCAGTGGAATTGCTGAGTCAAAGACAGTTCCATTTTTAGTTTCTTTTTTAGGAAATTCCATATTGCTTTCCACAGTGGTTGCAACAGTTTGCATTCCTATGAACAGTGTACTAGGGTTATTTTTCTCCATAACCTCATCAGTACTTGTTGTTTGTTGCTTTGTTTATGACGGCCATTCTGACTGGTGGGAAGTGGTATCTCATTGTGATTTTAATTTACATCACTCTAATGGCTAGTGATGTTGAGCATTTTATCGTGTGTCTATGGACCCTTTGTATGTCCTGTTTGGAGAAGTGTCTGTTCATTTTAGCCCATTTTTTAATTGGATTATTTGTCTTCCTACATGGAGTGATGTGAGTTATGTATATATTTTGGAGATCAAACCCATGTCCAAGGTATCATTGGCAAATATATTTTCCCATATATTTGGTTCCCTTTCATTTTGCTGATATTTTCTTTAGCCATGAAGAAGCTTTTTAATTGAGTAGTACCATTTGTAGTACCATTTGTTTATTATTCCTTTTATAACTCTTGCTCTAGGGAACATATTGGTGAAAATATTGTCACATAGAATATCTGAAATTTTCCTGCCTGTGTTCTTCTGTAGGACTTTTATGGTGTCACAACTTGTATTTAAGTCTTTTATCCATTTTGAGTTTATTTTGGTGTATGTAAGTTTGTGGTCGAGTTTCATTTTTCTGCATGTCGCTGTCCAGATCTCTCAATACTATTTTTTGAAGAGGCTATTTCTACTTCATTTTATGCTCCTGCCCTCTTTGTTATATTAACTGACTATAGAGACTTGGGTTTATTTCTGGTCTACCTATTATGATGCATTGATCTATGTGTTTGTTCTTATACCAATACCAAACCGTTTTTGATTACAGTGGCCTTGTAATATAGTTTGATTTCAGGTATTGTGATCCCTTCTACTTTGTTCTTCTTTTCAAAATTGGTGGAACTATTAGGAGTTGTTTATAGTTCAATATAAATTTTTGATGTATTAATTCTATATCTATCAAATATGTCAGTGATATTTTAATATTGATCACATTGAATCTATAAATTGCTTGGGTAGTATGGACATTTTGATGATGTTAATTCTTTCAATCCAAGAACATGGTAAATGATTCCATTTGTTTGTATCTTCCTCGATTTCTTTCTTCAGTGTTGTGAAGCTTTCTGAGTAGAAGTATTTTATCTCCTTGGTTAGGTTTATTCCTAGGTACTTTATTTTTGTTCTTATACCAAATAGGATTTTTTCCCTGGTTTCTGTTTCTGATATTTCATTGTTGGTGTACAAAAACATCTTTGATTTCTGAATATTGACTTTATATCTCATTGTTTTACCACATTCTATTTTTAGGTCAAATCATTTTTTGGTGGAGTCTAGAAGGTTTTCTATGTACACTATGATGTCATCTGCAAATAATGACAGTTTTAATTTTCCTTTCCAGTATATATGTCTTTTGTTTCTTTTACTTCTCTGACCACTGTGACTAAAACTTCCAGTACTATGCTGAATAGAAATGGTGATAGCAGACAGCTTTGTCTTGACCTTAATTTTAGTGGGAAAGCTTTTAGATTTCTCACATTGAGAATGATGTTGCATATAGTTTTCTCATACATGGCCTTTATTATGTTGGGGTATGCTCCTTCTACTCCCACTTTGCTAAGTGGTTTTATCATAAATGGGTGTGTAGTTTATGAAATGATTTTTAACTCCTTTTGATATGATCATGCAATTTTTGTCTTTTGTTTTGTTTATGTGATATATAGCATTCATTGATTTCAAATATTGTACCATCCTTGTATTTCTGGGATGAATCGCAATTGAACATGGTGTATGACATTTTTAGTGTATTGCTGGATGCAGTTTGCCAATATTTTGTTGAGGATTTTAATGTCTATGTTCATCAGCAACATTGGCCGGTAGTTTTCTTTCTTTGTTATGTCTTTATCTGTTTTGGGGATTAGGATGTTTCTGGCCTCATAAAAAAAATTGGGAGACTTCATTCTTTTTCAATTTCTTGGACTAGTTTGGGAAGGATATTGGATAGCTCTTCCTTAAATGTTTCATAAAATTCTCCTGTGAAACTCTCCTGTCCAGGGTTTTTGTGTCCTGGGAGTTTTTGATCACTGCCTCAATTTCAGTAGCTGTTATTGCTCTGTTCAGGTTTTCTACTTCTTCTTGTTTCAATTTTGGGTGATTATATGTTTCTAGAAATTTGTCCATTTCACCCAGGTTCTCAAATTTCTTGGCCAATAGATGTTTGTAGTAATTTATTACAATCCTTTGCATTTTTGTTGTATTGGCTGTTGTTTCTCCTGTTTCATTCCTGATTTTTTTTAATTTGGGTATTCCCTCTGATATGCCCCCTGAACAAGTGATTAAAGTGAATGGGACAACATCTCTTTTATTTTCTTGATGAGTCTGGTTAAAGGTTTGCCCATTTTGTTTACCTCTTAAAAGAATCAGTTCCTGAATTTATTGATCCTTTGAATTGTTCTTTCAGTCTATAAGTCATTTAAATTTGCTCTGGTCTTACTTCCTTCCTTGTTTCCACTCACACTTGGGTTTTTGTTGTTGTTCATTTAGTTCTTGTAGATGTAGGGTTAGGTTGTTTGAAATGTTTTTTATCTCTTTTAGGTAATCCTGTATTGCTATGAGCTTCCCACTCAGGTCCGACTTTCCTGTGTCCCATACATTTTGTACTGTTGTGTATTCATTTTCATTTCCAGAAACTTTTTCTTCCTTGATCTCATTGTTAATCCATTCATTGTTTAATTGCATGATATTCAGTCTTCATGAATTTGGATGTCTTTGAGTTTTTTTTCCTTGAGTTTACTTTGCAATTTCAAACCCTTGTGGACTGATTAAATGCTTGATTTGATTTAAATTCTCTTGAATTTCTTGAGTCTTGTTTTGTGTTCTATCATGTGGTCTATCTCTGAAAATGTTCCATGTGAATTTGAGAAGAATGTGTTTTTTGATTCTTTGGGGTGAAAGGTTTCATATATGTCAATTATGTCCATTTCATCTACTGCATTATCCAGTGCCACAATATCCTTGTTGATCCTTTGTTTGGAAACTATATCCATTGTTTACGGTGGGGTGTTAAAATCCTCTAGTATAAGTGCATTGCTATTTATATCTTTCTTGAAATCCTACAAGATTTCTTATATATTTCAGTGCTCCTATGTTGGATGCATATATGTTTACTATGTTTATGACTTCTTGATGGATTATTGCCTTGAGTATTATGAAGTGTCCTTTTGTGTCTCTTTTTATGGCCTTTATTTTAAAGTCAATTTTGTCTGAGATAAATATTGCTACCCCAGGTTTTATTTCCTGTCCTTTTGCTTGAGATATTTTTTCCAACTCTTCACTTTCAGTCTGCGTAGGTCTTTTATTCTGAAGTGGTTCTCTGGTAGGCAGCACATGTGTGGGTTATGTTTTCTTATCCATTCAGCTACTGTATGTTTTTTTTTACTGGAACATTTAATTCATCTGCTTTTAAGGTTATTATTGATAGGTGCTTATTTATTGCCATGTTTCCCCTTTGTACTTGTGTTCCTCTCTCTCTCACTCTTTCCCTTTATCTTCTTAAAGCAGTCTCTTTAGCATGTGTTGCAATGCTAGTTTGGTGGAGGTGTATTCTTTTAGTCTTCTTTTGTCTGGGAAACTCCTTCTTTCACCTTCTATTTTAAATGAGAGACTTGCTGGTTAAAGTAATCTTGGTTGCAGGACTTAGCTTTTCATTACTTGGAATATTTCTTGTCATTCCCTTCTGGCATGTAGTGTTTCTGTAGAGAAAACTGTTGTTAGCCTTATGGGAGCTCCCTTGTATGTTACTTCTTGTTTCTGCCTTGCTGCCTTTAATATTCTCTCTATGTTTTTAAATTTTGCCATTTTAATTATGATGTGTCTTAGAGTGGGCCTCTTTGAGTTCTTGATTGTGACCCTCTGTGCTTTGTGGTCATATGTGACTTTTACGCTACTCAAATTAAGGAAGTTTTCCGTAATTTCTCCATGAAGGTTTTTTATTCCTTGGTCATCTTCTTCTCCTTCTGGTATCATTATTATGTGGATATTAATATATTTCTTGTTGTCTTCAGCTCCCTGAACCCCTTTTTGAGTCTTTTGAGTCTTTTGAGTCTTTTTTTATTCTGTTGCTGTGTCTAGAAGTTTTTTCTACCTTGTCTTCCAGCTTGCTGATTCAATTATTAGCTTAATCTATCCTTCATCTAATTTCTTCTACTGTCTTTTTAAATTGAGAAATTGTATCCTTCATTTTCTCCTGGCTGTTATTGATAGTTTCCATGTCCTATTTCATGGTGATGTAGTTCACAGTAAGTTCTATGTAACTTCCTTGTAGTTCTTTGTAATTCTCACTAAGCTTATTGAGCTTCCTTGTAACCATAGTTTTGAACTGAATGTCTGATAGTTTACTTGCCTCTATTTTATTTAGCACTCTTTCTGGGGATTTCTCATTTCTTTTGGGTTGGAAGGTTGTTTCTTTGTCACCTCATTTTAGGGGAGACTCTTCTTGTTTGCTTCTGCTTCCTAAATTGATATACTTTGACTCACTGTCCTTGTAGTGTGAACTTTTATGGTAGGAGACCTGTGTGATTCATTGGTGCAGTCTCTGTGATCTCCTGAACTTGATGTTCTTGGGCTGCCCCTTATGCCATTTATGTTGGCTCTCCTGTTATAATTGGGTTTTGATTATTGTCAGGTCATTCTGTGATGGGTCCTTCCTTCCAGGTAGTTGACTGAGGGTCACTCCACTCACCATGCCTTGCATGATGTGCAGGTACACTGTTTTTCTCTCTGGATCTGCCTTTGTTGAGGTCAGATGGTGACCTCTCTGTCCTTAGGCAACCTGGTCAAGACTACCAGGGATCTACTCTCTGTGGCTGACTTCAGTTAATGTAGTCACGGTGCACTCAGTAGTCAGGCTTAAGAACAACAGGGTGGGGCTTAGTCACTCTTGGGGGGCAGGGCTATTATTCCTTTCCCTCAAGCTGATGCCATTTGGAGGGGACTTCTCTGCCTGAGCAAGATGGCTCCTGCAGTATGACAAATGACTCAGTACCAGGATCCTGGAAATTGCTCTTTCAGTTCTCTCCCCAATGCCTCTATTTCCAGTGTCTCTTCAAGCATCTCTAGTCTACTCTGCCCCTCCCCCACATTTGGTGGAACCCAGGGTAAGTGACTACATGTAAAATTATGCATTCATCTTTTGAACAACTCTTTGTATCTCCGTCTGTCTCTTATAGAGAGAACCCCTGCTGCTTTTCAAAGCTGGTTTTTATCTGTGTACTTTCTGACTCTGGTCCTCTAGGTTAGGAGCCCAGCTTGGAGTTTAGATCCTACACTTCTCAGAGGGATCACTTGGCCTGCTGAAATATCCCTCTGGCACTTCAGCTGCCACCTGTGGTCACCCAGTCAGTGTACTCATGTCTCCACTACACTCCCAACCAGTCATGGTGTGTTGAATTTGTTTCTTCTTTCTGTCCATGGTTATGAGGCTTCTCTCTCACTATTGTTCAGTTATTTATTCTGGGTGATTTCTCCACAATTTAGTTGTAATTCCAGATTGGTCCTGGGAGGAGGTTAGTGTAGCTTCCAGTCACTCCTCAACCATCTTGGATCTCCCTCTAGCTTTAGTTGTTTTTCAAAGAATAAACTATTGTTATTATCAGAGTCAGACATTTTATTTTGGTACATCCTTTTTCCTTTTAAATATTGTATTGTTTATGTTATTACATTTGTCCCAAATTTTTCCCTTTGCCCCCTCCCACCAACCCACACCACATGCACATTGTCAATCCCCACACCATTGTTCATGTTCATGTTTCATGCATATATGTTCTTTGACTATTCCCTTCACTTTCTTTGAACCAGTCCTCACTTCCACCTCCTGTCTTTAGCTGTCAGAATTTTCCATGGTACTATGCTTCTTATTCTATTTTGTTCTTTAGTTTGTTTTGTTCATTAAATTCCACTTATAAGGGAGATCATATGGTATTTGTCTTTCATTCACTGGCTTATTTCACTTAGCATAATAGACTCCAGATCCATCCTTGCTGTCACAAATGGTAATATTACCTTTTTTTTTTTTTACTGCTGCATTGTATTCCATTATGTAAATCTATGACAGTTTTTTTTTATCCACTCATTTACCGGTGGGCACTAGGCTGTTTCTAGATCTTAGCTATTGTAAATGGCAGTGCTATGAACATAGGGGTGCATATATTCTTTTGAATTGGTGTTTCTAGACTTTTAGGATATATTCCCAGAAGTGGAATTGCTGGCACAAAAGACAATGTCATTTTTAGTTTTTTAAAGAAGTTCCATACTGTTTTCCACAGTGGCTGAACCATTCTGCATTCCTACCAACAGGGTCTTAGGATTCCCTTTCTTCCACTTCTTCACCAGTACATGTTGTTTATTGATTTATTAATGATAGCCATTTTGGCAGATGTGAGGTGAAATCTCAGAGTCAGGTACTTTAGAAGGCTAACTTTCTCCAGTGCAGGTTTAACTAGATGCACACACAATCATGCAAAAACACAAACACATGCACACCTTAAGACAAATAATTTTATTTTGTCACCAATAAATGGCAATTTTCTTCAAAATAAGATCATTCTGTTCAATACTATCTCTAATTCATGACTTGTTACACAAGGTGGTATTTTTATACTATTTAACATGATTTAATTTTTAAATGCATGAGCAACAAAAACTGCATTTTCTAAATGGTATTTTGAGAAATAGGCAACTATGTGGCAAAATTTCCCTCGTATTTTCTGCAATTGCATAAGAATGAAAAAGATATGTGTGGAATGGAATTGTATCCATTTTCACATCCCTATCATTAATATTTGAATGCACTGGAACTACTCCCAGAGCTGCTACTCACTTGCTGTATGACCACAATCAAGCTTTTTAACCTCTCATTTGTTCATCTGTAAACAGTGTTTTAAAATACCGCTCAGAGACACTGTTAGCATTAAAAGAAACACTTTATTTAAAATATATCCCATAGAGTTTGGAAATGTTGCTGTTTTTGTTATTGGCAGTATCACTCTTATTTTTACTGCTACCATTACTCTTCCCATTCCTATTACTTAATAACACCTCAATTAAAGACCATTTTAAATTATCTTAATTTGTCTTAATATAAACTATCCATAAATTTCAGCAAAATTGTCAAATTGTAACCTCTGTGTAGTAGGCATCAGTTTAACAATTTTTCTCCTTGCAAGAACTGTGTTCTTTTCTACTGTGAAACAACTTGAGTTTCCTGTCTCTGCAATACTATCAGGACAGACTGCACAATGGCTTAGTAGACAGGTATAGCAAGTCAAGCAAGAATACAAAAGGGCACATAAGTTAACTGCAACAACAACAACAACAAACACTCAAAATTGTCTATGTTATTTCCCAGATATCAAAGCCACAAATAACTCTGTCCTCAGTTTTGTGCAAAGGTCACATGTGAGGCCATAAAATGTAAGCTGTTATCAGTCAAGCAAACCTCTTTCATCAGCTTAGAAACATGCATTCAAACTTAAAGACTCAATTTACTTCCATGAAGTGAGTGAAAGCCTGATTCCCTAGTTTTGACAATGTCATAGAAATGTCCCAGGTGAACAAGTCCTCCTATTAAAACTATGTCTTAGCTGATCCATGCTTTAAGAAAGGAACAGTGCAAGCTTTTTGTCAGTACAAAAATATTCATACAATTTGGCTTAGTTGGACAATAAAGAAATAAACTTTGTTTTTATGCTTATTTTGTTGCCATTTGTAATAACTGTTCTTTTAGATTTGCATTTGTGTAAATAGATAGAGAGGAGATTCTAGGGAACTACTTGTCAGGCAGTTTCAATGGAAAGTGGTTAATATTTGTAGAAGTACAACTTCTGAATCATGATCTATTTTAAGCTTAATTTCTAAAGTGAAATTGTTACATTTATTATCCATAGATGATAAGGCTGTTAGAAAGATTGGGTTAATCATTTAATGGGATTTGAGATCCTTGATTAAAAATTATGCTATATGAAAAAATAATTAGTGAAATTACACTATCAAACATGAAGAATCTCAATTTTCTTCTGTGAAGTAAACCTGCAATGTAGACCAAATTGTTAAAGGAAAGTATAATGAGTATGCTTACCAAATTTCATGTGCATGTGTTATATACTCAGAAGCATATAATTGCATATGCATAATGGATAACTGCATGTAAAATTGGTCATTTGTGTGTGAAATTACCCATTGGATGCCCACAAATCTTTGTCTGAAAATCTGGGACTGAATTTTTAACAATAGGGAAAAAATCAGCTTTCACACAGTTTCTGAAACTAAAATTACGTTGTGCCTTGACTATATAATTGTTGTGAAGTATTTTAGCTTCTTTTCTGAATTGAATAAGAATATATTTCCAAACTGCATGACAATAAAAGAGCACAAAAGATATTTTTAAAATATAAACAAGGAAACATACACCACTAAAGGTGCTAATACAGCTTGTAACACTAAAAGCTAATGATGAGGGCTATGTAATCACTACTGGGTATAAGAGACTATTGTATCTTGAAGAAATGGTAATCATGTTTGATCGATAACATGAAGAATTATGTTTTAAAGATCCACAATTGTCCATGGTATAGGATTACTGAAAACAGTCAGTTAAACATTAGTCTATTGTGGTGTCCATCCTGCCTAGTTTCAGGAGCTGTAACCATCCATGGCTAAGGCTGAGTGAGAAACCTCTGAGAACCGGGAGGCCTAAGGAGACAAAACCTATTTCCCTGAACATGGGCACTGCCTGCTCTGCTATTCCTTTCAGCTTGATCAGGTAGTCAAAGATAGGCAACCATTCTCTGGAAAGAATGGACCTAAGACAGACACGATCACGTGGGAATAAGCCATCAGGGAAGAGACTCAGGGGGCTGTGGAAGTGAGGGGTGATCCGCATCACCCCTGCCCCCTCAGCTTTGACAATAGCCTGAGTCCTTGTTCTGGATGTGAGAAATCCAAGTCTCCTGGCTGCCTTTGTCTCCTCTGCCCAACTCAGGGCCTGCGGAAATAGCAAGGGTGGTGAGGCTCAGACTAGAGTCAGTGGACACCTGGGATAAATTAGACCTG
>CM052552.1:6105448-6123857 GCA_028533065.1 Trachops cirrhosus | reverse complement strand
CTGGAATGGGATTAAAAGATAGAAACTGTACTGAATAATCTAAAATAAAATAAAAAAAAAGAAAGAAAATATTATACCATACATACTTACTGCATTTTATGTCATGGCAATGTCTCCAAATAAATAGGTCTATAGTAGCACTTAATTATTTTAAATGGTCACAAAAAGTTCCATCATGTAGACAGACCACAGGTATATTCAATCATTTTCTTTTTGGTAGGTGTTCAATTTATTTTCAGGTTCACTGCATTACAGATAATGCTTTAATAAATGCTCCATGACATTTATTCTTATTGCTGCTTCTATTTCTAAGGGAGAGGATCTTAGAATGTGATTAATTTTTAAAAGAATGCATTTCAATTTTCACAGATGCCAACAGAACTCTTTTATTATTATTATTATTATTATTATTATTATTATTATTATTATTTATTGTTGGTCAAGCACAGTTGTCTCCATTTTCACCCCACCACTCCTTTAAAAAATATTGTATTTTTCCATTACCATTTAACACCCTGATACCCTCCCCCCTTGCAATCATCACACTGATATTTATGTCCATGAGTACTTTTCCCTTTTTGCATGATCCCTCCACCACCTTACTTCCCCCTCCCAATAGCTGTCATCCTGCTCTCTATGAGTCCGTCTCTATTTTGCTTGTTAGTTTAGTTTGTTCATTAGATTCCACATGTAAGTGAAATCATGTGGTATTTGTCTTTATCTGACTGGCTCACTTCACTTACAATATTCTCCAGGCATATACATGCTATTGCAAAGGGTAAATTTTTCTTCTATTTTTTTTTTACAGCAGAGCAGTATTCCATTGTCTAAATGTCCCATAGTTGTTTTATCCACTCATATACTGATGGACAACTGGGTTGCTTCCATATCTTGGTGATTGTAAATAATGGTGCAATGAAGCAGGCAAGGGAAACAAAAGAAAAAATAAACAAATGAGGCTACATCAAATTAAAAAGTTTTTTTCACAACAAAGGAGACCATCAACAAAATAAAAAAATAACTCACAGAATTGGAGAACATATTCACCCATACATCTGATAAGGGCTTAATAACCAACATTTATAAAAAAAAAAACTTCCAAAACTCAACACCGAAAAACATACAATCCAATTAAAGAAATGGGCAAAGGACCTGGGCAGACACTTTTCCAAAGAAGACATACATATGGCCAATAGATATATGAAAAGATGCTCAATGTCACCAATCATCAGAGAAATGCAAATTAAAACAACAATGAAATACCACTTCACACTGGTCACAATGGCTATCATCAATAAATCAACAAACAATTGTGGCCAGAATGTGGAGAAAAGGGAACCCTTTTGCAATGTCAGTTGGAATGGAGACTAGTGCAGCCACTGTGGAAAACGTCATGGAGATATCTCAAAAATTAAAAATGGATCTGCCTTTTGACTCAGCGATTCCACTTATGGGAATACATATGAAGGAATCAAAAACACTAATTTGAAAAAACTTAAGCACCCCTATGTTCATTGCAGAACTCTTTTTCAAGCATGTGTAGCCACTAATATATCTCATTTCAACCTCCGAGAATACCTTATGCCCACATCCATGCTAGTAATATGTTATTGTTTTTTATTTTATTATTTTTATTGTATTACCTATTGAATGGATAGAAATTTAATCTCTTTGTAACTTGTATTTGCCTCATTGTTAGTGAATTTGAACAACTTTTTTATGATTATTGACCATTTGGATTTGATATATTTGTTTCACATTTTTGCCCATTCTCCTGATATTTTTCTTTTAATTTATAAAATGTTTGAAGCACATCTATTTATCACCTGATATTACAAATATAAGTTTTCCACTAAAATTTAATATTCTTTTCTTGATTTCACATATGCATTTTTGGTACAAATATTTTTAGTCTCACAATTAAAGATCTTTAGACTGTCTCTTACAGCTTCAGGTCTCTCCTTTTAGATAAAATTTATTTTACCACCTAGATCAGGGGCCCCCAGTTTCTGGGCTGTGGACCAGTACCAGTCTGGACCTGTTAGGAACCTGGCTGCATAGCAGGAGACAAATTTGAATTTAATGGTCTTGAATCATCCTGAAACAATTTCCCACCCCCTGTCCATGGAAAAATTGTCTTTCACAAAACCAGTTCTTGGTGCCAAAAAGGTTGGGGATCACTGTCTAGACTATAAAATTAGGCAAGGAGATTCAATTCTAAGCTCTATTGTTTTATATTTCAGCTTTAAATAATTCTAGAATTTGTTTTTATATGGTATAAGATAGTCAACAGATATTATTTTCTTTCAAAAAAACCAGTTTGTGTCAGACTCATTTATTAGTTTGAACTGTCATATGAACAATGTTTTGAAATACCACTTTGTCATATATTAAATGTTCTGGGCAATGGGATCTATTTCTGTTTCACTGATATTTTTGTCTATTCCCATACCAATACTACACTTACTTTATTAATGTATCTTTATACATCATTCTGATAAACATTAAAGAAAGTCTTCTCTCACATTTCTTCCTTTTTATGCTTTTTATGGTTATTCTTAGGTATTTTTGCTTACAAATAAAATTTAAAATAACCAATTTAATTGTAGGAAACTCCACTAAAATTTTAATCATAAATACATTGAACTTTATATTAATTTTTGAGAAATAATACTTTGAAAATATTAAATATATTTTAGATTACCAATTGAAAATGTTTATATTTATTTCAAATTTGTTTTATGTTCTTTGGTACAGTTTTTATTAAAATAAAATTTAGATTATATAAAATCCATTTTAGCTATTTTAAAGCACAAAATTCAATAGTTTTTAGTATGTTCACACTATTGTACAAATATTACCACTCTCTAAATCCAGAATATTTTATCACCCCAAAAATAAATGACATACTTCCTAATTCCCTCTTCCTACCACTCTTTACAATCACTAAACTGTTTTCTGTCTCAAAGGACTTGTCTATTCTGAACATATAATAAAATACAGTTATATATTATGTGACCATTTGTGTCTGATTTCTTTTACTGAGCATAATGTTTTCAAAGTTTTATATGTGCACCATATGTCAGTAATTTATTGTTTTTTATGGCTAAAATAGTTTATTGTGTATATATAGCACAGTTTCCTTATCAGTTCATTAGTTGATAGGTGTTTTGGTTGTTTTCACACATTAGGTATTTTGAATAATAACTTTATGAAAACTTGCGTACATGTATTTTTATGAGCTTATGTTTTCAATTCTCTTGGATAGAATTCCTCGGTCATATAGTGACAATATATTTAATTTTTTGAGAAACTAACAAAGCTTTCCTGAAACAGCTGCACATTTCATATACCCACAAACAATGTACTAAACATCCAATACCTCCACATACTTCTCAGCACTTGTCATTTTCTTTTCTTTCTTTCTTTCTTCTTTATTTCTTTCTTTCTTTCTTTATTTATTTTTTGTTCAGTTACAGTTGTCACATATTTCTCATCATTGTTCTACCCTGCCCTATCCTCCCACTACCACAGCCAGTACCCCCCATCATTTGTGCCCATGAGTCCTCTATTCATGTTCCTTGGCTTGCACATTTCCCTTCTTTCCCCCATTTTTCCCATCCCCTCTGGTCACTGGGAGTTTGTTCTTTGTTTCCATGTCTCTGGTTAAATTTTACTCATTTGTTTGCTTTGTTGATTAGGTTCCACTTAGAGGTGAGGTCATATGGTATTTGTGTATCACCACCTGGCTTATTTCACTTAGCATAATACTCTCTGGTTTCATCCATGCTGTCATGAAAGATAGGAGTTCCTTCTTTCTTTCTGCTGTGTCATATTCCATTGTGTAAATGCATTGTAGTTTTTTGATCCACTCATTTACTGATGGGAACTGGGGCTCTTTCAAGCACTTGACCTCTTGGCTATGGTAAATAATGCTTCTATGAGCATTGGGGTGCATAGATTCTTCTGAATTGCTGTTTCAGGATTCTTTGTGTATAATTCTGAGTATAGGAATTTTACCTCCTTGGTTAAGTTTATTCCTAATTATTTTATTTTTCTTGGTATGGTAAATGGAATTTTCCCCCCTAATATCTGTTTCTGATATTTCATTGTTGTTGTACAAAAATGCTTTCAATTTGTGAATATTAACTTTGTATCTCATCATTTTTCCACATTCACTTATTAAGTCAACTAGTTTTTATTATTATTTTTTTTTGGTGGTGTCTATAGTGTTCTCTATGTACACTGTAAGGAAGCTCTGCCCACAGCGCCCCCCCCACCACCTCGTCGACTGGCTGCTATGGATGAGAATAAGTCTACCAAGACAGGATCTACTTGGGGAGAAAAGGTGGCCGATATTTCAAAGGAGAAGCGGCCAAGAGCCTTTTCCTCAATGGGATTTTATTAGGTTACTTTTGCACAGGAATACAGGTAAAGCTCATTAATCATTATCAGGCAGTAAGGATCAAACAATACATAACATACAAAGAACTATGAGGGCCCATTTTGAGTCAGGGTCAGGTAGCTAAAGGGCCATAAAACTTTGGGGAACAAATTCACTTCCTGCTCCAGACCTTATTATTTAATTGAGTGCATTCTTAGCAAAGCAGGTTTCACAGGATTTTACATATTCTTTCTTAGGCCTGATCTCCCTAGAGAACCCGCCCTTTCCAGCACAGGGCTGTACCCACCTCCAGCATTGTTTCAGGCTTAAGTCAGGTAGGGGAAGTAAGGGAGCCAAAAGATTAGGAGACTTCTCACAAACAGAATGAGGACTTAGGCTAAGTGAAAGCCAAGGGGCTAGGGTCCATCACCCGCTTTTGCTATATCGCCTCAAGTCCTTCTCTGGGACCTCTTGGTGATTGTGCCTGCCTTAGGTCGTTCCTCCCTTGAGGAATTTTACCCGTCATTGGATAACCGATCAAGCATTGGGGGCCAGACAGGGTGAAGTAAAAGGAGCAGAGGTGGTGCTCCTGCCAGGGAGATAATCTTTGTCTCCTTAGTGGCTTATGGTCTGAAGGTCACTTACTCAGCCTTAGTTAGCCATGGTGGGTGATTACAGCTTCTGAAACCAGGCAGGACAGTTTCCAACAGTACACCATCGTGTCATCTGTAAACAGTGACAACTTTACTTCTTCCTTTCCAATTTGGATGTCTTTTTTTTTTCTTGACTAATCACCATGCCAGAACTTCCAATACTATGTTGAATAGAAGTGGTGAAAGTGAACATAATTATCTTGTGCCTGCTATTAGCTGGAAATATTTAGATTTTTACCCATTGAGTATGATGTTGGCTATAGGTCCGTCATATGTGGCCTTTATTATGTTGAGGAATGCTCCTTCTATTCCCACTTTGCTGAGTGTTCTATCATAAATGGGTGTTGTACTGTATCCAATGCTTTTTCATCATCTATTAATATGATCATGCAGGTTTTTTCATATAGTTTATGTGGTGCATTATGTTTATTGATTTGCATATATTGTACCATTCTTGCATCACTTGGATGAATCCCACTTGAATGTGGTGTATGATCTTTTTAATGTATTGATTTATTCAGTTTGCCAATATTTTGCTGAGGATTTTAACATCTATGTTCATCAGCAAAATTGGACTGTAGTTTTCTTACTTTGTTGTGTCTTTACCTGATTTAGGAATTAGGATAATACTGGTGTTGTAAAAATTTGAATGCCTTTCCCTCTTCTTGAATTTTTTAGAATAGTTTGAAAAGAATCAGGGTTAGCTCTTCCTTCAGTGTTTTGTAAAATTCTCCTGTGAAGCTGTCTGGCCCATAGCTTTTGTGTGCCAGGAGTTTGTTTGTTTGTTTGTTTTTTACTGCTTCAATTTCACTAGCTGTTGTCTATTCAAGCTTTCTGCTTTTTCTTGACTCAGTACTGGAGGATTATCAGTTTCTAGAAATTTATCCATTTCACCCAGGTTTTGCAGTTTTCTGGCATATAATTGTTGTAATTTATTACACCCCTTTGTATTTCTCTGGTATTGGTTGTAATTTTGCTTCTTTCATTTCTGATTTTATTTATGGGGCTCTTCTCTTTTTTTCTCTTGATGGGTCTGGTTAAAGCCTTGTCATTTTATTTATCTTTTCAAAGAATGAGCTTCTGGAATTATTGATCCTTTGAATTTTTTTTGAGAGGTGTATAAATGCCACTTTATTTTTGTTGTTCTTACAAAGATATATGAAATTCATACTTATTAAATTACTGGTAGATATTATAATTTTGGAAGGCAAACCACATATTCAAATGTATTTTAGTACTCTATATCATTTAATTTTGGTCTGGTCTTGATTATTTCCTATCTTATACTTGCTCTGGGTTTTGTTGTTGTTGTTGTTGTTACTCTAGTTTCTGTAGATGTTAGTTAGGTCATTTATTTGTAATTTCTCTATTGTTTTTTTAGGTAGGCCTGTATCACTGTCAACTTCCCTCTCAGGATTGCCTTTGCTGTGTCCCATATGTTTTGGGTTGCTGTGTGTTCGTTTTCATTTGTTTCCAGAAACCTTTGTATTTCTCCTTGATCACATTGTTCACAAATTTATTGTTTAATAACATGTTATTCACTCTGCATGGATTTGATCGTTTTTTAGTTTTTTCCTTCAGGTTGGTTTCTAGTTTCAAGAAATTGTCATCTGAGAGAATGCTTGATATGATTTCTTGAATTTGCTATTACTAGTTTTGTGTCCTACAGTTTGGTCTATCATTGAAAATATACAGTGTGCATTTGAAAAGAATGTATATTTTGCTTTTGAGGGGTGAAAAGTTATGTACATATTAGTTAAGCCTATTTGATCTAGCCTGTCATTCAGTGCCACAATATCCTTGCCAGTGGGTGTTAAAATCCCCTACTATAAGTGTGTTGCTTTCTTTATCTTTCTTGAAGTTCTCCAAGTTTCTTCTTATATATCCGAGTGCTCCTATGTTGGGGGCATATGTTTACAATGTTTATAGTTTCCTGATGGATTCCTCCCTTTAGAATTATGAAGTGATCTCATTTTATGTTTTATGGTCTTTGTTTTGAAATGTATTCTGCCTAATATAAGTTTTGTTACCCACCCCAGCTTTTATTCCTGTCCATTTGCTTGGAAGATTTTATTTTGATCCCTTCACTTTCAGTATGTGTAGGTATTTTTGTTCTGAGATGGGCCACTTGTAGACAGCATATATGCAGGCCATGCTTCCTTATCCATTCAGCTACCTTATGCCTTTTGATTGGAGTATTTACTCCATTAACATTTAAGATTATTATGGATAGACACTTATTCACCCCCCTTTGTATATGTGTTCCTTGCACTATCTCACTCTTTTTCTTCTTCTTCTTAAAGCAGTCCATTTAGCATATCTTGCAGGGCTGCTTTGGTGGAGGAGTATACTTTCAGCCTTCTTTTGTATGGGAAACTCCTTCTTTCACCTTCCATTTTAATTGAGAGCCTTGGTGGATAGAGTAGTCTTGGCTTTGGGCCTTTGCTTCTCATTACTTGGAGTATTTCTTGCCATTCCTTTTGGGCTTGTAGTGTTTCTATTGAGAAATCAGTTGACAGCCTTATTGGGACTACCTTGTATGTTACTATCTGTTTCTCCCTTGCTGCTTTTAAGACTCTCTCTTGGTCTTCAAAATTTGGCATTTTAATAATTGATGTGTCTTGGAGTAAGCCTATTTTTGTTCATCTTGATTGAGACCCTCTGTGCTTCCTGAACTTGCATGATGTTTCCCCTGTCCAAGTTAGAGAACATTTCTGTCACTGTATTTTCAAACAAGTTTTCTATCTCTTGCTCCTTTTCTTCTCTTTCTGGTATTCCTATTATGTGACTGTTGTTACATTTCTTGTTGTCCTGAAATTCCCTTAAGCTATCCTTTTACTTTTTTAATCTATTTTCATTTTGTTGCTCTCCCTGGGTGTTTTTTCCTACTTTGTTTTCCAGCTTGCTGATTTGGTCCTGTGTTTCATGAAACCTGCTTGTAATTATTTCTAGTGTATTTTTATTTTAGAGATTGTATTCTTCATTTCTTCATGGTTCTTGTTCATAGTTTCTATTTCCTTTTTAATGCTGTAGTAGTTCCCAGTCAGTTCCTTGTCACTGTCTCTGAGTTCCTTGAGCATCTTTATAACCATTTTTTTGAATCCCATGTTTCATAGATTGCTTGGCTCCATTTCATTTAGTTCTTTTACTGGGGAGTCTTCAATTAATTTTGATTGAACATTCTTTCTTTTTCTCCCCATTTTAGGTGACCCCTTTTTTCTGCATCTCAAGATGCTCTACTTTGCCTGCCTGTCTTCATGGGTTAGACTTTTGTTGTAGGAGTTCTGTGATACTCAGTGGTGCAGACTCTCTCATATCCTCTCTGGATTCCCTAGGATTGCCTTTTCTTCCATTTTTTTGTGCTTTCTTGTTGTACTTGGGCTTTATCTATTGGTCGCTTCTTTGTTAGTGGTTTCTCCCCTCCAGTGGGCTTATTGGTAGTCACAACTCCCACCTTGTCTTGTATACTGTTGTACAGGTGTTGTTTAACAAAGCAGCATTACTACACAACCAAACTTATGCCAGCAAAAAGAACCCCCCTACCATATCAGCAATCTCCACCACAACTGAGCAAAGGTTAATAAAGTTGAAAAGAAATTAAGGATAAGATAGGAAAAGATAATATGAGATGATTAAAAGTGGAGAAAATGTTTTTGAGTGGGAAGAGGGAAGATCATTGATAAGAGTAAGGATAGAACTGAGGCAAAGAAATGGAAAGAACAAAATTTAAAATATAAGTATAACACAGAATGGTGATGACAAAAATAGGGTAAGAAAAGGAAAAAGTATACTATGAGGTTTGAAGTAAAATTGAAAAGGTACTGGACCAAAGGGAGCAAAATTACAAAAAAAAACAAAGCAGGGTTAATAACAATGACAGCTCAATGAAGTTTAATAAAGTTGGAACAGGAATAAGAATGTTGTACAAAAGAGAAAAGTGAATAAGAGATATCTACAGTTAAGAAAAATGATTTTGAGAGGATGGGGGAAGCAAATTAATAATAGTAAGGAGTTAAGTCCAGGATGAGATAGGGGACAAAATGAAATAAAATTCCTCACTCCACTGATCAGGGGCAGAGGGAAAGGAAAATGGAGTGAGACAGGGGGACAGTATCCTATGGGATTTAAAGTACAAATAGTGAACAAATAAGAGTTCTGTTGGATAAGTATTCAGTATCCGTGGTATTTCACTTAAATAGCCACTGTTTATGAATGTGGAAAGGAAATGGCTCTTATAAGAAGGGGAAAAGAATGTGAGCTCACTTAAGAAAGAAGAGTGCTTAAGTGAAGTTAGATGGAGGAGAAATAGCAGAGTAAGGGATAGTAACATGGTACAGTGTGAGGGAAAATAAAGTTTACAACAATAGTAAGAAAGCTCAGGAAGATGGCAAAAGACCAGAGAAGGGTGTTGTGTGGGATTTGAAATAACAATAATGTGAAAAATATATACAATCTGAATAAACACAATAGAAATAAAAGGCCAAGAGTAGTGAGTTATTTGGAATATGAGTGAAGTGAAAGAAAGAAGAATAAAATGTTATATGAAAGGGAGCAAAAAATAAAAACAAGAAACAAAAATAACTGAAAAAAAAGAAAAGAAAAAAAGAATAGAGAAAAAATGCACATTCTGATGAAGAGAAAGGTGAAATTTGTCTCAGTATTTGGTGTTTGCCTTCTGACTTCTTTCTGGATCCATCTCTAGTTTTCTCTCAACTGCAGGTTTCCAGTGGGCCATCCAACTTTTGGCAACACCACGTGTATCTCCCTTACCTGCCTCTAGAGGGAGCTTCTGTTGCTATTGAGAGATTGAAGTCTCTCTGTCTTGCCTAGGAGGCACTGTTCAGTCTTCTGGGAAAATTGTGGGTGCATTTCCTCTGTCCTTACACCCCCGGTATTAGTCTGTCCCAGTTTATTTTCAATAATGTGGTTTCTCCTTAAATAGCTGCCCATTTCATTGGGTAGACAAGTGGAAATCTGTGTAAGAGTATCAGCTCTCTCCTGCTTGATGTACTTTGTAGGTCTGTGTGAGGCAAATCTGGGTGGTTCCCTAAATCTCCCTTGTTGCACCCTTTCTTAACTTCTTGTTTTGATGTATTCAGTGAAATAAGGCCCTAGGACCCAGTGTACTTTGTCTCCCTGTGGGGAGCTCAAAATGGGCCCTTTAGGCAGTAGTCTTGCTATCTTACTCTTGGAAAAAAAAAAAAAAAGCCCCCTGCTGGTTGGTAAGCCTGCCCAGCCAGTTTTAAAGATCCTCCTGGCTCCTGCAGGTGGTGGAGGGTTTCCTTCAATTTTCCCTTTCTGGTGGTTCCACTAAGGAAGGTGAACCAGTTTGGCCTTTGTATATCACAGGTGCACAGTTTCCAGTTCACAGTCCTCACAGCGCTCTGTGACCTGTACTCACCACTCTGTGCCATGGCACAAGGTGGGCTTTGAAAAACCACCTCACTTTGTACCCCTCTGATCAACTGGGGTGAGGTGCACTGAATAGGAGCAAACTGGGCCCACAGTCCTCCCTCCTTGTTGCTTGGGCAGCGTCATGTGCGAAGTCCTTGCAGAGGGTGCTCCAGTTCCCCATTTGAAACATATCTCTTTGACCGTTGCTGCTGCTCCAAGTCACTGCCTGGGTTTCCACACAGTCCAACTCGTTAGCAAGTTACGAGTCTATCTCAGTCATGGCTAGTCATGGCCCTCCTCTTCCCCAAGCTCCCGGTGCTGCCAGAATCTACCTCCTATGGATACTCTCTGGCAGTGTCGAGGCCAATGACTGCTGCCCTGCTTGGGTGTGCCACCAGCTAGTGCATATGTGCATCTTGTTTCTCCCCAGCAGCTTGATAGTATTCAAGTCACTCCTGGCATGGGTCTGTAGTTTCCCCACCTGGGTGAAGGGGATACTGTTAGGCTGCTATATCTGACCTGGCTCTTCTCCAATGTTGTCCCCACAGCATCCACAGGTTCTGGCACCATGCCCAGGCTTTTCCCTGTCTCCCTATAACACCTCCGTACCACCTGTTTTGAAGCATACTCTGCACACTGTAGCTTCCACACTTCATATCAGCTAAGATTCTGTTGACTGTTCACTTCGCTTTTTCAGAAGATCAACTAAGTGTTCCAGTTGGTGCAGGAGCAAGTGGGCTCAGCTCCCACCTACTCCACCACCATCTTCTGCCTCTTGTTTTTTTATTATTATTATTATGGATACCCTAGTGGGAGTGAAGTGGTATTTTGTGGTTTTGATTCACATTTTCCTAATAACTAATGATGTTAAACATATTTTAATGTGCTTACCAATCATTCTTAAATCTTCTTTGGAGAAATGCCTATTTTAAAACATTTGTCCATTTTACTTTTACTTGGATTATTTTTGTCTTTGCATTGTTGAATTGTGTTACTTATATATTCTGGATACTAGATTGTTATCAGATGTGTGTTTTGCAAATATTTTCTTTTGGGAACCTCCCTGCTTGGTTTCAGAAACTGTAACTCCCCATGGCTAAGGCTGAGTAAAAAGACCCTGGGACCATAAGCCACTAAGGAGACAAAGCTTATCTTCCTGGTAGGGGCAATGTCTGTGCTCCCTTTCACTTCACCCTGTTTGGCCCCAGGTGCATGACTGGATAGCCAATGACAGGTAAGATTCCTCAAAGGAGGGATGACCTAAGACAGGCACAGTCATTATGAGGCCCTCAGGGAAGGACTTGGGGGCCTATAGAAAAAGGGGGTCATGTACCCTCACCCCTCGGCTTTGACGTACCCTGAGTCATGATTTTGTCTGTGAGAAGTCTCCTAATCTCTTGGCTGCCTTACTTCCCCTACCTGACTTAAGCCTGAAACAATGCTGGAGGTGGGTGTGGCCCTGTGCTAGAAAAGGCTGATTCCCCAGGGAGATCAGGCCTAAGAAAGAATACTTAAAATTCTGTGAAACCTGCTTAGCTAAGAATATCCTCAATTTAAATGATAAGGGTCTAAGCATAGAATGAGTTTGTTTCCTCAAAGTTTTATGGCCCTTTAGGTATCTGACCATGACTCAGAATAAGCCCTCAGAGTTCTTTGTATGTTATCTATTGTTTGATCCTTACTGCCTGACAATGATTGATGAGCTTTATGTATATGCCCTGTATTCCTATGCAAATTAAACCCAATAAAAGCCCATTGAGGAACAGGCTCCTGGTCCTTCTCCTTTTAGAGATTGACTGCCTTTCCTCCCCAAGCAGATCATGTCTTGGTTGACTTATTCTCATCTGTGGTGGTGTGGTTCTGCGGGAAAAGCTGCCCCACAATTTTCTCCATTCTGTGGGTCGTCTTTCCATTTTTTTAAAATTTGAAATATATTTTAATAACAACTTTATTGAAATATGATTTATGTACCATAAAATTCATGCTTTTAATGAGTATAATTTGGTAGTTTATGATATAGTTTTCCCCCCAAAGGCCAACCTTCTGCTTTTATTTATTATTTAAATTTTATTGTATTTTTCATTACTATTTATCCCCCTATGCCCTCATTTTCTTGATAGTATTGTTTCATGTACACCAGTTTTTAATTTTTATGAAGTATAACTTATCTATTTTTTTTGTTGCTTGTGTTTTTGGTATAGCACTTAACAAATACTGACTAACCCAAGGAAACAGATTTATTCCTACATTTTTCTTCAAAGAGTTTTACATTTTAGCTCTTAAATTTAAGTCTTCGTTTCATTTTGAGTTATGTTTTGGTATATGGTGTGATACAGACTTCTACCTTCACTGTTTTGCATGTGGATATCAGTTGGCCTAACACCATTTGCTAACAACACTATTTTTATTATCCAGTGAATGATCTTGACACCTTTGCTGAAAATTAATTGGCCATAGATGTACAGGTTTATTTCTGGATTTGAATTCTACTCATTTGGTCTGTATACCCATCCTTATGTTAATAGTAAAATGTGATTTCTGTAGTTTTGTGATAAGTTTCAAAATTGAGAAAAGTGAGCCCTACAACTTTAATTTCCTTTCAAATATTACTCTGGATATTCTGGATCCCATGTCCTTTTAACATTATTCAATATTTAATCTATAATATAAAGAATGAAAATAGAAAAGGTAATTTTGATGGAAAAATAGCAATTAATGTAAACCTACTACTTAAGATACTAAAATTATTTTATGACCATAATAATTTAAGTAATATGGTACTGGATCCAGATCAGAAAGTTCAAATGCAAATTTATACATAAACAAATTTAGGATATAATAAAGATAGCATTAAATCAATGAAAAAATGAGTCTTTTAATTACTGGGAAAACTGACAAGCCATATAAAACTTGAACATCAAAATACACCTCAGTCTTTATATTTTAAAAATCTGATATTAATTAAATATTAAAAATACATTAAATCATGCCCTGGCTGGTGTAGCTTAGTGGATTAAGCGTGGGCCTGTGAACCAACAGATCACGGTTCGATTCCCAGTCAGGGCACATGCCTGGGTTGCAGGCCAGTTCCCAGCAGGGAATGCACAGGAAGCAACCATACATTGATATTTCTCTCCCTCTCTCCTTCCCTTCCCCTCTGAAGATAAATAAATAAAATCTTTAAAAAAATATTGTTTAAAAAATACATTAAATCATATAAGTATAAGAATAAAATATAAGATAATTTGTTTATAATTATAAAGTAAGGAAGGTTTTTCTAAGCAGAGACAAAATACAGAATTAATCAATAAAAACAAATATTTGAATTTATTATAACTTGAATCTTTAGTTTAAAAGCACAAATGAGCAAATATAAACTAAAATCACATGCTTCAAAAAATTACTTGCAATATCTAGGACATAGGATTAATAACAAGAATATGTAAACAACTTTCATAAACTGATAAGTAAAATGGAACACCTCGATAAAAGTTGTTAAATATATATGTCATTTAAAAAATTAGAAATACAAATGTTCAGTAAACATTTTCAGAATATTTAGCCTTACTAATACTTAAACAAACACTTGATAATGCAAAAATATAAAGTGATTTTTGACCAAAATTTTGGTAAAAGAAAGAAATGTAATATTACATTATTAGAGGGATGTAAATTCATATAACTTTCTGCAAGAAAAAATTTAAAATATGTATTAAAATTAAAATACATAATTATAGAAGTTAGTGTGCTATATATTATAATAAAAGTCTTCCATACAGTTAGGCACTACCCCAATTTCAGGGAGAAAAGAGGTTGTAAAATTTCTTTTATTAATTCTGGAAAAACATCATAATAGTAGAGTAAAAAACAAAGTGTTGGAATTCAGTCAGCTATAAACTAGAATACTAGCCCTACCAGTTATGAGCTGCATGGCCTTTTCTAATTACCCTGAACATAAATTCTTGAGTTTAAGACAAAAATACAGACAGCCATTTTTCAGAATTAGTAGAATTTGGAGAGGCAATAATTATATCATTCTTTATAGGGTTGACTTTGTCATTCATTTTTTTTTCTTTCCTTTTTTAAAAATTATTTTATTGTTGTTCAGTTACAGTTGTCTGCATTTTCTCCCCACTACTCCCCCGCCACCCAACCAAACCCACCTCCCTCCTTTGCTTCCACCCCCCCTTGGTTTTGTCCATGTGTCCTTTACAGTTGTTCTTAAAAACACTTCCCCCTATTATCCCCTCACACCTCCCCTCTGGTTACTGTCAGATTGTTCTTAATTTCAATGTCTCTGGTGATATTTTGCTTGTTTTTTTCTTTTGTTGATTAAGTTCCAGTTAAAGGTGAGATCATATGGTATTTCTCTCACACTGCCTCACTTATTTCACTTAGCATAATACATTCCAATTCCATCCACGCTGTTGCAAAGGGTAGGAACTTCTTCCTTCTCTCTGGTGTGTACTATTGCATTGTGTAAATGTATCATAGTTTTTTGATCCACTCATTTACTAACAGGAATGTAGGTTGCTTGCAGCACGTGGTTATTGTGAATTGGGCTGCTATGAACATTGGGGTGCATAGGTTCTTTTGGGTTGGTGTTTCAGGGTTCTTAGGATATAAACCCAGCAGTGGAGTTGCTGGATCAAAGGGCAGGTCCATTTTCAGTTTTCTGAGGAAATTACATGCTGTTTTCCACAGTGGCTGCACCAGTCTGCATTCCCGCCAACAGCGTACTAGGGTTCCCTTTTCTCCATATCCTTTTCAACACTTCTTTGTTGATTTGTTTATGATGGCCATTCTGACCAGTGTGAAGTGGTATCTCACTGTGGTTTAAATTCAAATCTCTTTGATGGCTAGTGATGCTGAGCATCCTATCATAGGTCTCTGGGCCCTCTGTTTGTCCTCCTTGGAGAAGTTTCTGTTCAAGTCTTTTGCCCATTTTTAAATTGGGCTTTTTACCTTCCCAGAGTGGAGTCATGTGAGTTCTTTGTATATTTTGGAGATCAAGCCCTTGTCTGAGGTTTCATTGGGAAATATATTTCCCATATAGTTGGTTCTCTTTTCATTTTAATGTTGTTTTCTTTAGCCATACAGAAGCTTTTAATTTGTTAAGGCCCCACTTGTTTATTCTTTCTGTTATGCCCCTTGCTATCATTTTTCATCACTCTTTATTAGGTTGTCCTCCCAAAATTCAAAATGTCCCATCTGCTTGGATCCTGTGATTATAACCTTATTTGAAAATAGTATCTTTGCAGATAAAATCAAGTTAAGATGAGGTCATTCTGGATTATGATGGGTCTTGAATCTGATATAACACGTGTCCTTAGAAGAAGAGAAAATTTTGGATGGAGTCTCAGACACACAAGGTAGAAGATCATGTGACAATAAAGGTAGAGATTGAGTGATGCATCTGCAAACCAAGAAATGGATAGTCAGTAACAACCAGAAGGTAGAAGAGGCAAGAATGGATACATTCCCCTGAATTTAAAAGGGACCATAGGCCTGGTGACACTTGATTTCAGATTGCTGGCTTCCAGAACTGTGAGGGAATAAATTTCTGTTGTTTCAAGCCACCAGGTTTGTAGTATTTTGTTTTGGCAGCCCTAGGGGACAAATAACATATATGTGGCATAGTACTTATAAAGTAAGAGCTCATTAAAGATACACTAATTTTATAATCTGGTGACAATCTCCTTTCTTATATACTATTTTACTTTATTTAAAGTTTATGTTCCCTGTGGTTTAAGTGGTTTTTTATAGTTATTTGTAGTGTAAAAACAGTTTAGAATCAAAGAAGTTAAATGTTTTCCACAGGCCATAAAATTAAAAAGTAACTGACATTTATTTCATATTTAGCTGACTAAAAATACTCAATTTTTAAAGCAACACTTGACATTCTGTTCTAAATTTCACCCCAAATGCTCTCAGATAACTAGGCAAGCTTGGCTGCACTACATTTTGAACCTATTATTGAGAAATTCTGGAATTAACATGTGCTTTTTTGTCTCTAAGCAATACATAAGAAATGCATAGGAAATTTCAGATACATATAGAATGTTCTTTGACTAGAATTAATGAGTCTGATATACAAGTCTGGTAAATGGTAATAGTTCAAGCAATTGGACCCAAAATTAAATCTACCAGAGGTGGTATGACCTATCATACTTGTACTGATGTGTTGTATGTGAGCAAATATGTCCATTAGAAGTAAATAAGCTAGGCTAAGAGGTAAAATTCCAAGACAGACTGTGTTAGCCTTCAGCAAGTCATGGAGGAACAAGATATCTCAACTTTGTAAAATCTGAAATTTCTGTTTTGAGAAGAACATTTTCAAGAGGAAAATAATTACTAAGACTTCCTCATCCATCTTTGGTTTCTCTCTTTATTTATCTCTATTTTCAAAAACTCTTACACAGTAGGTACTTTTAGGAAATAGGACTTAGAGAAGATGGTGGCAAGACAGGTGGGAGTGGAGTCTACTTCCCCCTGTGCACAGGTGGAACAACTATCCAATCTTCTGAGGAACAGTGAATAGCCAATGGTATCCCAGCATATATGAAGGTTGGAGGCCAAAGTTGTAGAGGGCATTGAAAAATCAGACAATAAGGGGATTGCTTTGGGACAGTACGGTCCCTGGGACCAGCGTGGGGACCAGGTCAGCTTCAGTCCCAGGCCTGGTGCCTGCCCAGACTGCTGCAGGGTTCTTGGAAATATCCAGGTCGATGGCTCCCTCCCTTGCCAAACAGGGAGGTTTGAGCAGCACCAGGATGGACTTGGGTGCTTAAAGTCACTGGGGGGAATAAGGACAAAGTGGCAAATGCACAGGAATGGTGTGCACCTGCTGACACGGTGTATGCCAGCTGGCAAGAGCTGGGCTATGATCGACCCTGACCCAGATAGTCTCTGGTCTGGCTCTAGAGTTGGGCTGTGTGAGACTAGGTGCTTTTTTGAAGCAGCAGGCTTGAACAAGAAGAATTTTTTAAAAAGATAGGCACTCAGTGGGTGTTTAGGGAATTCTCCCACAGCAGCTGTCCCTGCATCCCCTAGGGGCACCTGTTCAGCCTCCACAGCCTCAGCCCTGGGCCAGCCTCTGCTGCCAGGACATGGGCTGTGCCCCTACCCTACCCCCAGCTGCAATGGTGAAGGGTACCCAACTGAACCCACAACCCCAGTGGTGCACAACTGACCCAGCAACCACCTCCCCCCACAGCTGCATTCCCGCCACTGCAGCAGCGGAGATCAGAAAGGGACTAACACCACCAGCCCATAACTGCACTCTGCCTGCACCACCACAGGCTGCACACTCGTGCCCACAGCCCCAGAGGTGCATGCCCACACCTGTAGCTTCAACCATGACGGCAGGGCCCAACTGGCTTGCTAAGAGAAAGGCAGAGGGACTCCCCACATAGGAGAGCAGCAGGGCTCAGGGAGTCAGCAGTCCCCAGAAAGACTTAACTCAGTGGGGAAGCCAAACTACCCTGAAGAGATTCTGAAAGTCCTTACCATCTAGGACAACAAAGAACGAGAAGTGTGAGTTGCCCCTAACTGCTGCACTTCGAGGACAGCACAGCTGGTAGACTGAAGGCATAGGTCTGGGGCAAAAGGGCACTGGGGGCCTGGAAGCAAACTGAGGAAATGGGATGGAGGCTGGGCAACTGTGAAGAGTGAGGCTCAGACATGGCCCCCATCCGCTCAAAACCACAGGAAGGGAGAAAAGCAAAACCTATCCCCCCTCAACCTCCTGCAGCCAGTAAGACCATCAGAACTCCCTGGGCCAGTTTAAAACCAACAGGAGACTTTTTTCCCCTTCTTCCTTTCTTACCCCCTCCCAAAAATGAGACAATAAAACCTGGAGCTGTGAAAGGGCCAGAGTCAGACCCAAAATGGGTCATCCCAAAAACTGAGACAGTGAGAGAGATTTCACTTTGCTATTCCAGAGAACTTGCAAGCTATTGTTTATTTGCATTATTAT
>CM052552.1:6095318-6105348 GCA_028533065.1 Trachops cirrhosus | reverse complement strand
TGTCACTTGTGTTCCAATAGGACTCTATTATTCTTGTTATTCAGATCACATAGATTCTGTCATATAATTGTTGATCCATTACTATTGTAATTAATTGTTGTTCAATATAATTGTAAATATTACACAGCACCCTTCCCAGATCTTAGCTCACTTCACTGTTTCTGGAACTTTATTACTCTTGTTGTTAACCCTATTCTTTCACACACTACACCTATTTTCTATCCTTTACTCTCACTATATCTCATAATCTGACCTCCCACAAGCTCACTGTTTGCTGGATGCAACTAAGAATCCTCACCCCCCAACAAGAGTCTTATCTTTCTTCCACCACATCTTAAAGATGACTAGTTGTATGAAATATCACAGTGAACACTATACTTATCCAAGGATCCCCTAACTCTTCTCTATGGGTTGGTAATTTAAGTACCATAGAATACACTCCTGCTGTCTTAATCCATTTTGTTTTCCGCCTTGAACTGATCACATAAAAGAGTAAATGGGAGTTGGGAACACCAGGATACATGTTGGAAAATAGGACCTACCAACAAAGGAACCAAAAACAGATAATAACAAAAAAAAAGGTGAAGAAGTGAGTGGAAGCCACACTAACCTCCACCCAGCACCAATCTGGAATTACAACTAAATTATGCAGAAATTACCCAAAACAAAGAACTGAATAAGAGCAAGAGAGAAGCCTCAAACCCTCGGAAAGACACAAGGACCAGCTTCAGCACAACCAGTCCACACTTGCACAACAGAATACAAGAGGTGGTGGGTGTAGAGACCCTCAGTTAACCAGCTGGAAGGAAGGACACACCAAAGAAACATCCAACAACAATCAAAACCCAAAGACATCCAGAGAACCAACATAAATGACAGCCCAAAAACCAGCAAGCTCAGGAGATCAAGGATACTGCACTACTGAATATCACAGGTCTCCTACCATAGAAATGCACATCACAAACTCAGTGAGTCAGAGCAGATCAATTTAGGAAGCAGAGGCTAACAAGAAGAGTCTCACAAACAATGGGAAGACAAAGAAACAATCCCCAAAAGAAAGGAATGTAAGAAGCCTTAGAGAGAATGCAAAATGAAACAGAGGCAAGTCAACTATCAGATATGGAGTTCAAAGCAATGGTTATCAGGAAGCTCAATGAGCTCACAAAGAATTACTAAAAACTACAGGAAAGCTACAATGAACTCACTGCAAACTATATCAACATGAAAAAGGAAATAGAAACTATCAACAAGGGCCAAGAGGAAATGAAGACTATTATTTCTGAACTGAAGAAATTCAGTAGAAGGAATCAAAAGCAGGCTAGATGAAGCAGAGGATTGAATCAGTGAGGTGAAGGACAAGGTAGAAAAAACAAAAAACACCCAGAAGGAACAAGAAAAGGAAAACAGACTCAGAAATAATGAGGAGCTGTTAAGGGATCTGCAGGAAAACATGAAAATGAATAATATCTTTATAATAGGGGCACCAGAAGGAGAAGAAGAGCAAAGGATAGACAACCTATTTGAAAAAGTAATGATGTAAAACTTCCCTAACTTGATGAGAGAAAAAGTCACACAAATCAAAAAAAAACAGAGAAACCCAATTAAAAGAAACCCAAAGAGGCCCATTTCAAGACATACCATAATTAAAATGGCAAAATTACAAGACAAAAACAGAATTTTAAAGGCAACAAGGGAGAAACAAGAAGTAGAATAAAAAGGAGTCCTGATAAGACTAGCAGCTAACTTCTCAATGGAAAAGCTCCAAGCCAGAAGAAATTGGCAAAGAATATTCCAAGTAATGAAAAACAAAGACTTGCACACAAGACTAGTTTACCCAGCAAGGATCTCAATTTAAATGGAGGCCAAATGAGGAGGTTCCCAAAGTAAGCCTCAAAAAATATACATCCTCCAAACCAGCTCTTCCAGAAATGCTAAAGGGTGTGCTTTAAGAAAATTAAGAGTGAGAGAGAGAGAGAGCAACACAGGTCCAAAAAAATGGCAATGAATAAGTACCTATCCACAATAACCTTAAACATAAATGGATTAAACATAAATGGATTAAATGGAACAAAAGACATAGAATAGTTGAATGGATAAGCAATCATAACCCACACATATGCTGCTTACAAGAGACCCACTTCAGAGCAAAAGACCTACACAGACTGAAAGTGAAGGGCTGGAAACAAATATTCCAAGCAAATGGATAGGAAAAGAAGCCAGGATAGCAATACTCATATCAGACAAAATAGACTTCAAAAAAAAAAAAAGCCATAAAGGGAGACCCAGAAGGTCACATAATAATACTCAAGGGAAGAATCCATCAAGAAGACATAAACATTTTAAATATACATGCACGTAACATAAGAGCACCCAAATACATAAAGAAAATCTTGGAGGACTTCAAGAAAGATACTGACAGCAAAACAATTATAGGGGGGATTTTAACACCCCACTGCCAAAGATGGATAGATCTGTCAAACAAAATACCAACAGATATACTGTGGCATTGAACAATGCCCTAGACCAAATGGACTGAATTGATATATATAGAGAACCTTTCATCCCAAAGAAGCAAAATACATATTCTTTCCAAATGCACATAGAACATGTTCAAAGATAGACCACATGATAGGACATAAAAAAAGCCTCAACAAATTCAAGAAAATTGAAATCATATCAAGCATTTTCTTTGACCACAAGGGACTGAAACTACAAACCAACATCAAGGAAAAAAAAAACTCAAAAACACTCAAACTCATGGAGATTGAATACCATGCTATTAAACAATGAATGGGTCAAGGAAGAAATCAAAAAGTTTCTGAAAACAAATGAAAATGAACTCACAACAACCCAAAACTTATGGCACACAGTGAAGACAGTCCTGAGAGGGAAGTTCATAGTGATATAGGCCTACCTAAAACAAACAAAAAAAATTTCAAATAAACAACTTAACCCTACACTTACAAGAACACAAGAAACAACAACAAAGACAGCCCAGAGTAAATAAAAAGAAGGAAATAACCAAGATCAGAGCAGTGAACAAAATAGAGACTAAAAGCACAAATCTATGGACCAATGAATCCAGGAGATGGTTCTTTGAAAAGATAAACAAAATTGACAAGCCTTTAAGCAGACTCATCAAGAAAAAAAAAGGATCCAAATAAACACAATCAGAAATGAAAGAGGAGAAATTACATCTGACACCACAGAAATACAAAAGATTATAAGAAATTACTATGAACAACTATATGCCAAGAAATTTGAAAATGTAGGTAAAATGGACAAATTTCTAGAGAAAAAAATATTCTTCCAAAATCAATGAAAAAAAACAGAAAGCCTGAACAGACCAATAACTGCTCACAAAATTGAAGCAGTAGTACAAACACTCCTGACTCACAAAAGCCCAGGAACGGACAGTTGCACAGGAGAATTTTACAAAGCATTTAGTGATGAGCTAACCCCTATCATTCACATATTATTCCCCAAAATCCAATAAGTGAAAACTCCCCAACACCTTTTATGAAGCCAGCCTCACCCTAATCCAAAAACCAGATAAATACAGAACAAAGAAAGAAATCTTCAGGCCAATATCACTGATGAACATAGATGACAAAATCCTAAATAAAATATGGGCAAACCACATGCACCAATATGTTAAAAAGATCATACACCATGATCAAGTGGGATTCATCCCAGGGATGCGAGGATGGTACAGTATTCACAAATCAATAAACATAATACATCACATAAACAAAAGCAAAGTCAAAAATTGCATGATCATATAGATGAAAGAAAAGCATTTGATAACGTACAGCACCCGTTTATCATAAAGACATTCAGCAACATGGGAATACAGGGAGCATTCCTCAACATAATAAAGGCCATATATGAGAGACCTACAGTCAATATCATACTCAATGGGCCAAAACCTTAGAGCTTTTCCACTAAGATCAGGAACAAGACAAGGCTGTCGGCTTTTACCACTTCTATTCAACATAGTATGGGAAGGCCTAAGCACAGCATCTAGATCAGAAAAAGAAGTAAAAGGCATCCAAATTGGAAAGAAGGAAGCAAAACTGTCTTTGTTTACAGATGACATGATAATGTACATACAAAATCTTATAGACTCAACCAAAAAACTCTCTGACCTAACAAATGAATTTGGCAAAATATCGCTATACAAAGTCAATATTCAGAAATCAAAGGCATTTTTGTACACAAACAATGAAAAATGATAAACAGAAATCAGGGGGAAAAATCTCATTTGATAAGGAAGAAGAAAAGAAAAGTACCTAGGGAAAAACTTAACCAAGGATGTAAAAAATCTGTACTCAGAAAACTACACAACACTGAAGAAAGAAATTAAGGAAGGCACAAACAAATGGAAGCATGTACTATGCTCATGGATTGGAAGAGTTGACATCATCAAAATGTCCATACTACCTAAAGTGATTTATACATTCAATGCAATCCCTATTAAAGTACCAATAGCATATTTCACAGATATAGAACAAATATTTTAAAAAATTGCATGGAACTATAAATGACCCCGAATAGCCACTACAATGTTCAGAAAGAAGAACAAAGCAGAAGAGATCACAATGCCTGATATCAAACTGTATTACAAGGCCACTGTAATCAAGACAGTCTGCTACTGGCATAAATAAACAGGCACATAGACCAATGGAACAGAACAAAGAGCCTGGAAATAAACCCCAGTCTCTATGGTCAATTAATATTTGACAAAGGAGGCAGCAGCATAAAATGGAGTAAACATAGCCTCTTCAAAAAATGGTGTTGGGAGAACTGGACAGTGACACACAGAAAAATGAAACTCAATTACCAACTTACACTATACACAAAAATAACTTCAAGGTGGATCAAACACTTAAGTATAAGTTGTTACACCATAAAAGTCCTGCAGGAAAACCTTGGCAGGAAAATCTCAGACATCCCATGCAGTAATATCTTTACCAATAATTCCCCTAAAGCAAGGGACATGAAGGAAAGTATAAACAAATGGGACTTCATCAAAATTAAAATCTTCTGTATGGCTAAAGAAAACATTAGCAAAATGTAAAGGGAACCAACTGTATGGGAAAATATATTTGTCAATGATATCTCAAACAAGGGTTTGATCTCCAAAACATATAATGAACTCACATGACTTCATACCAGGAAGACAAACAGTCCAATTAAAAAGTGGGTGATAGACCTGAACAGACACTTCTCCAAAGAGAACATACAGAAGGCACAGAGACTCTTGAAAAGATGCTCAGCATCACTAGCCATCAAAGAGATGCAAATTTAAAACACAATGAGATACCACTTCACATTGGTCAGAATGGCCATCATAAACAAATCAACAAACAATTATTGAGGAGGATGTGGAGAAAAGGGAACCCTAGTACACTGTTGGTGGGAATGCAGACTGTTGCAGCCACTGTGGAAAACAATATGGAACTTCCTCAGAAAACTAAAAATGAAACTGCCTTTTGACCCAGCAATTCCACTGCTTGGATTATATCCTAACAACCTTGAAACACCAATCTAAAAGAACCTATGCACCCCTAATTTTTATAGCAGCACAATTTACAATAGCCAATTGTTGAAAGCAACCTAAGTGTCCATCAGTAAGTGAATAGGTCAAAAAATGATGGTACATTTACACATTGGAATACTATGCAGCAAAGAGAAAGAAGGGACTCTTAACCTTTACAACAAAATGGATGGAACTGGAAAGCATTATGCTAAGTGAAATAAACCAAGCAGTGAGGGACAAATATCATATGATCTTATATTTAACTGGAATCTAATCAACAAAAGAAAAAAGCAAGCAAAATATAACCAGAGACTATTTCAATAAATTAATTAAGCATTTCAATAAATTAAGAACAATCTGATAGTAACCTGAGAAGAGGTGTAAGGGGATAATGGGGGGAAGGAGGGAAGGGTTTTCAGGAACTACATTAAAAGACACATGGACAAAAACAAGGGAGTGGAAGCAAGGGAGGGAAGCCTGGGGCAGAGGTGCAGTGGTGGAGAGTAAATGAAGACAACTGTAATTGAAGAATAATAAAATAATTTTAAAAGAAGAGGTAAAATTCACATCAGTACTTCATACAGTAAAAAGAAATCTATGCAGCTATAGATTTTTAAAGTTGTGAGAATATTGTTTCAATTCCCTAAACACTAAATTGTAAAAGGCCATGAATGGAAATTTGAATTAAGCACTTAAAGTTCATAAAAATGTGTCCTGCAAACTCACTTGGAACACTGCCTTATGTGGCTCAGTGGATTGAGTGCCAGTTTGTGAACCAAAGGGTCACTGGTTTGATTCCCAGTCAGGGCATATGACTGGGTTGCAGGCCAGGTCCTCAGTAAAGAGCACATGAGAGGCAACCACACATCGATGCTTCTGTCCCTTTCTTTGCCCCTCCCTTCCCTTCTCTCCAAAAATAAATAAATAAATAATTTTATGATAACTCACCTAGATGTCTTTCATGTTATGAATTATGTTATATAACAAGTAAACACATTGCTAATCTTTATGACATTTTTTAAATAACCACAAACATCTGCTAGTGATAAAAAGCCACTAAAGTCTAAGTTCTCAGCAGCATTTATTTCCAGAGTTGCATTGGAAACTGTATTAAGTAAACAAAGAAAGTGATCACTACAAGTTCATCCCAAACTCCTTAACTACCTAAAACTGACCTCTACCAGACAATCCTAGAAAGGGGAACAGTGTTTTCCAATAAATCTAAGCCCAATACAGAGGACCTTTACCTCCATAAATCCTTCTACAATGACTTCAGCCTACATTCATCATCCTCTTCTGATAAATCTTATTGAGCTTGTTTTTAGTGCACTTTCTTTCTTAACATTATTGTGTATTTGTGTCCCACACATTGTGAAAAACTTGCAGAATACATATCATTTATTGTTCACAAAATGCTGTGAGGAAGAGATTGATGTAGATTCTCTGTCTATGGATGAAAATCCAAATCATTTCAAACTTTACCCTTGTCACGTCACTAGGGACTCTAAACACTATTACCATTATCCAGAAACTCAAACAAATAAGCCTCACCCCACTCAAGGTCTTCTCAAGTGAAAATGTTGTGGTCTTTCCACATCATTTTGCACAGTTCTAGGCCCCAAATAGGTATTTCACAAATAATTATTTAATGATGGATGATAAGTTGGGGAAAAAAGCATGCTTTAGTGAAAAGAATATTCTATTGGAAGTCAAGAGACATAGTAACACAGCTGTGATAGTGAAGAAAACAATCTCTCCGAGTTTAATTTTATTTTCTATAATATAAAGGGAACATATTAGATCTCTGACAATCTTTTTTCACTTTGACACTATAATGTAGACCAAAAGGTACAAGGAACTGTTACTTAAAAAGAAAAGGGTTACCTACCACAAAGTACACTGGAAAATATTTAAAAGCAAAATATAAGGTATAAAAATGCCAAATCACTGTATTGTACACCTGAAACTAATATATCCAATGTAAGATCATATACAAACTATACTTAAATAAAAAAATAAATTTAAGAAAATAACATTTCAAATAATTACTTCATAGGACAATGTACCTGCCATACCTGTAGAGAAGCCCAAGTACCGGATAAAAATGAATACCTTTAGGTGAGGGCAATGCATAGATCTGATTATTTTAAAAGCAGTGCTGAAATTGCCTCCTGCCTCCCCTCCAATCTTTTCTCCACAGTATACTCAAAGTGGTATTTCTACAGTTACGAAGAAATCACTTAACCAGCTTGATTAAAACTCTTCAGTGGCTTTCATAAGCTCTTTGGAAAAAGAGATCAGATCCTTCATCTGAAGGATAACAGATCCTTCAAATACTCTTTAAGGCCTCTTTGGATTTGACACCCCTTTCTAAAACTCTAACTTCAACTTTCATCACGCTTTGCTTCAAAAATGTTATTTTAGGCCTCCAGTCCTACTCAACATTTTTTCAGATACCCAAATGAGCTACAAAGTACACTCAACTGTGGACCTTTGAACAGACTTACCAAATAAAAATGCTGAGTATATATTACATGTGAAAAGCAATATAATGTTTTTGGCAGAACTATTCACAGTATCCAAAAAGTCAAAACAAAACTAATGCTTGTCATCTGATGGATGGATAATAAAAAGTAGTATATCCATTCAATGGAATAGTATTCAGTCATAAAAAGAAATAAAGTATTGATCTATTCCATGGCATAGAAAAACCTTGAAATCATAATGCACAGTGAGAAGAGCCAAACACAAAAGTCTACATAATGTGTGATTGCATTTGTATGAAATGTATAGAATAGACAAATCCATAGAGTCAAGAAGACTAGTAGTTGCCAGGCCCTGGAGAGAGGGAGAGTGGGAAATTATGGCTAATGAGTATAATATTTCTAATTCAGCTGATAAAATGTATTCTAAAATTACATTTTAGAGATGGTTGCACAATTCTGTGAATGCTAGATGACATAAAATTATATAATTTGAATGGTTGGATTGTATGGTGTTTCAATATATTTCAACAAAACTCAAAACAGAATCGAGGGATCCAAGATGGTGGAAGAGTAGCTGGTAGCTCCATTCATCTGCTCACAGATACATAACAGATTTAAAGTCAAGAATACACAGCAGTGAGTGATTGAAAGTGTCTGTAAGTGTGTGTACACATAGACTCAAGTGAGGAGAGTGCACAGGAATATGCAGGGACTGACCTGCTTGCAGGGCACCTGGTGGAGAGTGATGGCCTGAGCATTCTAGGCAGACCAGGAGCCAATGGCCTGGGCTTTCTATGCAGACCACCACCACTGCCCAACCCAGCACTGCTGGCTGCACAGATTCAAGGCAGCTGTAGATCAGCTGAGGACCTGTAAGGTACTTGGGTGGTAAAACAAGATCTGGAAGGTGTAGGCTCCAGAAACAACAGAACAGGAGTAGGCATGATTGTGGCTGAAAATTTCAGGAGGGAGTGAAGTCAGCATGCTGACAGTGCCTTGTATTATAGTGTAGCTGCAGGTCTATTTTCAATGTTATCCAGGAAAGATTTAGAGAGAAACTTTATCTAAAACTATCACAGGCTCTGAAAGGACATGGCCATCCCTGATTGTTGCAGACTGTGCATTTTGGGGAGGGGGAATGCCTAGACAGCAGGGCCCCCCCCAAGGAATGATGCTACAGCATGAAGGCCATACAGAAACTCTTTTAAAAGAGGAGCTGAGGCTTGGCAGGGACACAGGTTCACGTGATTGTGCACACAGGTGGGACACAGTGGCTTTGCTAGCAAAAAACTCAGAGGCAGAGAATACACTGAAAGAATGGGAGGACCTGATCCAGCATGGTTTGTGAGTAGAGGGCAACTCAGAATGGTCCAAGTCTCCTATGAGAGAACAGCAGGCTTGGGTCTGGAAGGCAAGAGCTGAATGCCTAAGAGTTACTGCAGTCAGTCAGAGACTTTCATAGACAGGAGAACCCACCCCCCAACCATGGGATTATAAACTCAGTAGATTGGCAAGACCAGGCTCAAGAGATCCTGCCACATACACTTCCTCAGAGGAAAGCAGAGAAAGCACTGATAGGGCCCTTTGCCAGACACTATTTGCCAGACACTACGTGCAACACCATTCCTCAGGCCCTAATTTACTAAACTCAGCAGAGCAGAGAAAATAGAGGCAGGCACAACAAGGTGTAACCAGCTCTCCTGTACAGCTGTTTAACATTCATTTCATATCCTTCAAGCTTAGGCATAATATGACTCCAGGCTTTACATTATAGCTTATTCAAATTTCATAAATTGCTCTTCCATTTTCTTACTCCATACTACCTCCCTTCTCTCCTACTTCTTATTTTTGTTTTAAATTCTATTTTTCTCTTGCTATGACTTGTTTCTATTGCACATTCTTACTAATGCTCCCCCCTACCCTCTCAAAACCATTTGTGATTGTCATTAGTCATCTCACATTCCTTCTCCTGTTCTTAAAATACCCTTATTCTCACTCCACC
>CM052552.1:6075370-6094818 GCA_028533065.1 Trachops cirrhosus | reverse complement strand
GCAAGAAATATTCCAAGTAATGAAAAGCAAAGGCCTGAAACGAAGACTTCTCTACAAAGCAAAGCTCTCAAAATGGAAAGCAAAATAAGGAGTTCCTCAGACAAAAGAAGGATAAAAAATAAACCTCTACCAAAACAGCATTGCAAGACATGCTAATGGAACTGATTTATGATAATGAAAAAGAGCAAGAAAGAGATGAACACAGATACAAATGGGAAAAATGGCAATAAGTACCTGTAAATAATAACCTTAAATGTAAATGGATTAAATGTCCCAATCAAAAGATACAGTAGCTGAATGCATAAGAAAACATGAGCTACATATATGCTGTCTGCAAGAAACTCACATCAGAACAAAAGATTTACACAGGCTGAAAGTGAAGTGCTGGAAAAAAATATTCCAAACAAATGGACAGGAAAAAAAAAAGCCAGGATAACAATACTCATATCCGAAAAAAATGGATTTCAATACAAAGGCTATTGAAAGAGACAGAACAGGGCACTTCATAATATTCAAGGGTAGAATCCAACAAGAAGATATAGACATTATAAACTTATATGCACCCAGCATAAGATCAATCACATATATAAAGAAAATCTTGGAGGAATTCAAGAAAGATATAGACAGCAACGGATACTAGGGGACTCGTATCAACAATGGATAGATCTTCCAAGCAAGAATCAGCATAGATATTGTGGCACTGAATGGCATTCTATATCAAATGGACTTGATTGCACACACACAAACACACGTGTGTGTACATAAGCTTTTCATGTTAGGACACAAAGCTAACATTAACAAATTCAAGAAAATTTAAATCATATCAATTATTTTCTCAGATCACAGTGGCTTGAAAGTAGAAAGCAACCTCAAGGAAAATAACTCAAAAACACTTAAATTCATGTAGACTCAATAACATGTTATTAAACAATGAATGAATAAACAACAACATAAAGGAAGAAATAAAAAAATGCTGGAAACAAATGAAAATGAACAAACAACAACCCGAAACCTATGGAACACAGTGAAAGCCCTGAGAGGGAAGTTCATAGCAACACAGGCCTACATAAAAATATAGAAGCATTTCAAATAAACAAGAGCTGAAGGAACAACAACAAACAAGCCCAGAGGAAATGCAATAATAGAAATAATCAAGACCAGAGAAGAATTATATAAAATAGAGACAGGAAGAACAATATAAATGATCAATAAATCCAGCAGCTGTTTATTTGAAAAGATAAACAAAATTGAGAAGCTTTAACCAGAATCATGAAGAAAAATGAGAAAGGAGTCATATAAATAAAAGCAGAAGTGAAGGGAGAAATTTCAAATGATACTACAGAAATACAAAGGATTGTAAGGCATTATTCAGAAACTATATGCCAAGAAACTTAAAAACTTGGTGAACTGGGCAATTTCTAGAAACATAAAATCTTTTATAACTGAAACAAGCAGAAGCAGAAAGCATGAATATACTGATAAAAGCTATGGAAACTGAAGCAGAAATAAAAAAAAATGACTGGCACACAAAACCTGTGAATTGGATGGCTCCATAGGAAAATTTTACCAAACATTAAGGGAAGAGCTAACCCCTAAAATTTTCAAACTATTTTAAAAAATGGTGAGAAAAGGGAAGACTCCCAAACTCTTATTATGAGATCAACATCATCCTAATTCAGAAACCAGATAAAGATACAAAAAAGAAAGAAAACTATAGGCTGATATCACTGATAAACATAGATGCAAAAATCCTCCACAAAAATCCTCGGCAAATCACATCCAGCAATACATTAAAAAGATGATTCGACATGAACAAGTGGGTTTCTTCCTGGGGATGCAAGGAAGGTACAATATTCACAAATCAATAAATGTAATACTTGACATAAACAAAAAGAAAGACAAAAATTACATGATCATATCAGAAGATGCTGAAAAAGCACTTGATAAAGTATAGCACCCATTATGATAAAAACACTCAGCAAAGCAGCAATAGACACAGCATTAAATCAACATAATACATGTCATATACAAGATCCCTACAATCAACACCATACTCAATGGATGAAGTCTAAAAGCTTTATCCCTAAGATCAGGAAGAAGGCAAGGTATCTGCCTTTACCACTTCTATTCATCATAGTATTGGAAATTCTAGCTACAGTGATCAGACAAGGACAAGAAATAAAAGGCATCCAAACTGGATTGGAGGAAGAAAATCTGTCATTGTTTGCAAATGACTCAATAGTGTTTATAGAAAACCCTATAGACTCCACCAAAAAACTACTCAACTTAATAAGTGAATTTGGCTCAAAAGCAGGATAGATGTAACTATTCAGAAATTGAAAGCATTTTTGTACACCAGCAATGAAGTATCAAAAAGAGAAATTAGGGGGAAAACCCATTTAGTACAGCAACAAGAAAAATACAGTACCTAAGAATAAACTTAACCAAGGTAGTGAAAGACCTGTACTCTACTAAACTATAGAATACTGAAGAAAGAAATTAAGGAAGACACAAATAAATGGAAGCATATACAGTGCTCATGCATTGGAGGAATTAACATCATTAAAATATCCAAACTATCCAAAGATCTCTAGATTCATCTCAACCTTATTAAAATACCAATGACATAATTCACAAATAGAGAACAAATATTTAAAAAATGCATATGGAACAATTAATGACCTGGAATAGCCACAGAAATTTTGAGGAAGAAGAACAAAGTAGGAGGGATCACAATACCTGATATCAAGCTGTATTACAAAGCCACCATAAATAAAACAGTCTGCTCATGAAATCATGAGCAGTCCCTTTAGCATATATTGCAGTGCTGGTTTGGAGGAGGTGTATTCTTTCAGCCTTCTTTTGTCTGGGAAACTCCTTATTTGGCCTTCCATTCTAATTGAGAGCCTTGCTGGATCAAGTAGTCTCAGTTGCAACCCTTTGTTTTTCATTACTTGGAATATTTCTTGCCATCCCCTTCTGGCTTGTAATGTTTCTGTTGAGAAGTCACCTGTTAGCCTTACCGATAAGGGATTTCCCTTGTATGTTATTTCTTGTTTGTCCCTTGAAGCCTTTAAGATTATCTCTTTGTCTTTAAATTTTATCATTTTAATTATGATGTGTCTTGAATGGGCCTCTTTGGGTTCCTCTTGATTGAGACCCTCTCTGTTTCCTGGACTTCTGTGATTTTTCTTTCATCAAATTAAGGAAGTTTCCCATAATTACTTTTTCAAACAGGTTTTCTATCCTTTGCTCTTCTTCTCTTTCTGGTATTCCTATTATTCTGAGAGTATTATATTTCCTGTTGTTATACAGTTCCCTTAACCCCTTTTAGTTCTTTCTGAGTCTCTTCCTTTTCTTGCTCTTTCTGGAAGTTATTTTCTGTCTTGTCCTCCAGCTCACTGATATGATCCTCTGCTTCATCTAGCCTGCTTTTGATTCCTTCTACTGAATTTCTTCAGTTCAGAAATTGTATTCTTTATTTTCTCTTGGCCCTTGTTGTTTGTTTTCTATCTCCTTTTTCATGTTGATATAGTATTTAGTGAGTTCATTGTAGTTTTCATGTAGATTTTCATAATTCCCTGTGAGCTCATTGAACTTCCTGGTAACCATTGCTTTGAACTCCAAATCTGATATAGTTTACTTGCCTCTGTTTCATTTTGCATTCTCTCTAAGGATTCTTACATTCCTTTCTTTTGGGGGTTGTATCTTTGTCTTCCCCTTGTTTGTGAGACTCTTCTTGTTAGCCTCTGCTTCTGAAATTCATCTATTCTGACTCCTTGGGTTTATGGTGTGAACTTCACTGGCAGGAGACCTGTGAGATTCAGTGGTGCTGTCCCCTTGACTTCTTGAACTTATTCTTCTTGGGATGTTGTTTATGTTGGCTCTCTGGATGTCTTTGAGTTTTGATTCTTGTTGGGTTGTTCTTTGATGGGTCCTTCCCTCAAGCTGGTTGACTGAGGGTCACTCCACCCACCACGTCTTGTATGGTGTTTTGCAGGTGCTGCCAGAAGAAAACCACAAACCCCAATGAACATACCCACATACTCAAAAATATCCCCTCTCTACAATCTCAGTATCAACGGCAAATGAGAAAGTATTAATAAGGGTGTAAAGAGATTAAGAATATTATAAGAAAGGAGAGAAATAAACTATAGTATAAATTCTCCTGACTTTTTATGCACAATCTTGCTGTACAAGAAATGAACATTAAAAAGCTATGCAAGAACGAAAATATCACTAATCATGGAGAACAGCACAGTGGATTCCGTCTTGGTAGTTTTTTGTATTTACCACCTTTTTTTTCTTTCTTGATCCACCTCTGGTGGTGTCAGATGTTGACCCTGTCTGACCTTAGGCAGCCTAATCTGAGACTGCCAGAGATCTACCCTCTATAGTTGTCTCCTTCAGTTGTTAAGTAGTCACTTTACACTCAGCAGTCAAGCTTGAGCCCCATAGGGAGTGGCAGAATTCTTCCTGGGATTAGGGTTATTGTTTCCCCTCAGTACACTGCTGTTTGGAGGGGAGTGGTCTGCCTGAGCAGGATGGTTGCTACAGTATGGATGATGACTCAGCACTGGAATCCCAGCAGCTGCTCTGTCAGTTCTCTCCCCCAATCCTCCATTCCCTGTCTCTCTCAACTGTCTCTAGTCCACTCTCCCTCCCACCCTTTGCAAGTGATTTATGTCTGTGGCTGTCTCCTTTAGTTATTAATCTAGTCTCTTTGCACTAAGGAGTCAGGCTTAAGCAACACAGAGCTGGGACAGAGTCTCTCTTGGTGGTGAGCTATTGTTTCCCATCAGGTTGCTGCCACTCGGAGGGGAGTTGCCTGCCTAAGCACGATGGCTCCCGCCATTTGGGAGATAACTCAGCACCAGATTCCCTATGGTCACTCTTTCTGCATTCTCCCCAAAGCTTCCATCCCCAGGCTCCTCAGGCATCTCCAGCCCACCCTGTTCCCACCTTTGCTGGAACCCTGGGTAAGTTACAGGAAATGAAGATTTGTGTGTTGACCCTTTAAATGGCTCTTTTCATCTCCAGCCACTTGACTCTGGCAGAGAGCAACCCTGCCACTTTTTGCCACTGGTTGTTATCTGTATACTTTTCAGGGTCTGGTGTTCTAGGCTGGGGATGCAATGTTAGGGCTTAGATCTTGTTCTTCTCAGGGGGATCTAACCTCCTACTTAATTATCCCTCTGGTTCTGCCACCTGTGGGTTCCCAGCCAGCCCTCTCTACTCTCCACCACACTCCTTACCAGACAGATTGTGTCAAAGCTGGTTCCTCTCTCTGACCAAGGTTATAAGGCTTCTCTTTCACTATAGTTTAGTTGTTTGTTCTGGGTAATTTTTCCACAATTTAGTAGTAATTCCAGATTGGTCCCGGGAGGATGTTAGTGTGGCTTCCACTCACTCCTCCACCATCTTCCCCAGAGCAACAGCTCTTAATCAAATTCTCAAGTCAATCAATGTTTTTGGCACTTTTCAGATAAAAGTATACAATGTTTTTTTGTACTGAAATGAAACTTACTTTTGTTTACATTCTTCCTTCAATTGATCACTTGTCACTTTAAGTCCACTTTAAAAAGGTATCTCTGTCTATGTAATGTATGCATGACTAGTTTAGGTTGTTCAGGTTCTCCCTTAGACCTTAAAAAGCTCTATGTTTTCTATAATTTTCAAAATGATTATAAAGCCTACAAATGGGAAAGAAGTTAATAGGAGTGGTAGGTGATACCTAGAAAGTTGGCTATTTTAATTTTTCTTCACATTCTCCTTGAATACTTCATCATCTACTTGAAAGTGTCAACAAATGTATTCCTACATTTGAGCTAACACATTATATGAATTGGTTATTATTTGACAATGAGAGTGAGAGAGACAGTATTTTGAAAATACTTGAATTTTGCTGGAAACAGTACTTTTTTTTGAGAAACAAGGCACTCATTTTTTTCCCATCCAACACTCAGTGTTTAACTTCCTCAGAATTTTCTTCAGGCCATCAGGTAATGACACACAAAGCTGGGATGTTGTACTCACTTCTAAACGGAAAACTATAGTCCACAAGCTGCCACAAATAAATTGGTGACAAGAAAATTGTTTATTTGCTGTGGCTGGTGAGGCTCAGTTAGTTGAGTGTTGTCCTGCAAAGCAAAAGTTCGCTGGTTGGAATCCTGGTGAGGGCACATGCCTGGGTTGTGGGCTGACCACAGTGGGGCCTGTATGATAGGCAACCAATACATTTTTCTCTCACATATCGATGTTTCTCTCCCTCGCTTTCTCCTTCCCTTGCCCTCTCTGTAAAAATAAATAAATAAAATCTAATGTTTCCAAAGTAAAATATAACTATTTTTTACCTCATTGAATTGTCAAAATTATTTAATTGTTTTGGCATTTTGAAGAATTGGAGGATACACACACACACACACACACACATAAAGTTTATGTATATATATTACATGTGTATATTATATATTATACTCATATTATATAGTTTCTGTATTATGTGTGATGGTAACTTTGGCCAGCAAAGTTCCCCAGGCCATCACAGATTAGAATAAAGAGTAGTCCCAGACACAGTCTTGTTGCTCCCACAGGAAAAAAGGGTGATGATTCCCTCTAGTAGAGAATGCCCTGAGCTGGAGTTGATTGATTTTTCTTTTGAAATTGGAGGGAAAAGCCCCTTGCAAGTAATGTTGGATCTCCTCCCATGAATGCTGACTGGAGTTCCGCTTCAGAGGAGTGACACACAGCTTAGAGAAGTCTGGATCACAAGTGAGTTGTTGGCAAGTGACAAGAGCATCCTGTCATTCTCCCAGCAATATTACTGCAGATTCTATGACTGAAAGCTTGGCAAGGATCTCCTGGTCAATACATGTTTGTAGGATCATTCCTTGAGTTGTAGTGATGAGGAGGACATCAACAGCATGAGCAGTCTGGATGGACTCAGCCAAAGTAGTGGCAGCTGCTATAGGAGGCATCTATAATGATAGCAGAAACAATACAAGCGATGAGAGTTCCTAAGAAGCACCACATGTTCACTTGAGAGAGAGGATGGTTTAGGGTGGCCAGGCCTCATGTATCTTCCCATTCACAGGTAACATTAATTGGCAGCCAGGTTTCTGTTTGTCTGTGAACTACAAAAAACATGGTGAGATTGAGTTCAGCAACATTAGTGTGGGTACGACAGCTAGCATAGATAGAGCCAAGACAAGTATAGAGACTAAATATCTTAGAGTTGTCATTATAGGTTAAATGGGGCATCCCTGGGATGGCTAGAAAAAGATAGGGGTGAGAAGTACATACAGTAACCCAGGAACTACTAACATTCTCTAAATATAAAAACTTCTTTTGGAATGTGGCTCCTTTTTATATTGAAAGCATCCTAGAAGGCATTCTATGAATGGGAGTCCCATTTTCCCAGTATTAGTATGCCAAGGGCTAGTGTGGTTCAGGGATGTGACTCTTATAATAGGAGCCCCTGTTCCACCACCATGCCATCCCATACTCCAGTATACAGTATTAGGTTTTGTAGGACAGTGGTAGAACCCACACTAGCATACACTTTCCACTTTGCACCCCAGTTTTGAACTGTTAGCGGGGTGTTAAGAATATTAATTAATGAGGGCTGTTGATCTCTACACAATGCCCAAGTGACAGGCTCAGTAGTTTTTGTCTTAATTTTACAAAGGGGTATATCTGGGGGATTTCTATTGTCCCCATCCTTTTCACCTTTAAAGCCTATGGCTCCTATGAGGGAGATGTTAGCTTGGAATACCTTACTGGCAATGGCATGTGCATACCATTTTAAAGTTATAGGTAAACATAGAGTGTCAGTGTGGAAAAACAAGCATGCAAATGTTTTGAGACATAGACGGTGTTTATAGGGACAGATAACCAATGTTGTTTTTCCTCTAAAGGGCCACCTGGTGGGAGACAAGCACCTCCTGTCAATTTGGTATCCTTGCTAGATAAAGAAGGCTCTGAATTCCACAAGGTATGGAGTTAAAATGTGGGTGGATCAAGGATATAGCTCCAGTAAGTATGCTGAGTTTCAGCAGCGAGGCCCAAGCCTCCAAAACAAGCTAACAGAACAAGTATGAACATGGCTTTGATGGAATTAGAGGATACTACTGACAAATAAGCTAGAAATAGATTTTCAGGAGTGTCTTGTACCCCTACATCCTCCATGACCTCTTCATTCTAGCTATTAAGGGTTTAGGTCTCCCCACATTATCCCCTTGGGTTCAGGTGGTGGAGTAGTCTCTGTGGCCTGCTTCCCCTAATTCTGGTGACCCGCTCGGATCTGACATCAGCATTTGATCATGGCCATCTGGGACAGTTGGTTGATCAAGTCATCAATACACTAGAACCTCTTGTTCTGAGTTGTCCACAAAGGTTGGTGCGGTCAGCCTCCCATGGTAGGGTTTCATTCTTTTAGCAGGTAGCCACAAAGGACCTTTGGGGACTGAAACACAAGCATATCCTCTTCCCCATGTTAACAATTCAACCAGCCCTTCCCATTTCCCTTATCCTAAAGGATCTCTGTATAACACTAAGGGATGTGGCCCCTCATTATCTACATTTTGTTGATTAAAATGTTTCTCAGTTGTTGTATTAAGAGAGTTATCACAATTAAGAAATTTGTAAGTATACATGGCCAGCAGCATGAGATTTCTGGGAGAGATTTCCTGGCTCCCTTTTTTGTTTGTTAAGAAGAGTTTTAAAAGTATGATGGGTACATTCAACAATTGCTTGGCCTGTGAGATTGTAAGGGATGCCTGTTTTCTGTTGAATTCCCCATCTTTGTAGAAAATCTTGAGTGGATTGGTCTGTATAACCCGGTCTGTTGTCACTTTTAACTTCTTATGGATGGCTCAGATGACTAAAAGCCTCAACCCAATGGGCCTGGATGTTTTTAGCTGATTTGCCCTTGAGGGGGGAAGCATGCAAGGCTCTGGAGAAAGTATTAATAGCGACCTGAATAAATTTAAACTTCCCAAAAGGGAGGTAATGGGTAACATCAGTTTGCCAGATTCCTTGTGACTCTAAACTTCTAGCATTAATTCTAATAGAGGGTAATGCCTTACCCAGGGCCTACAAATCAGGACATTCTCTAATAATTTGTTTGGCTTGAGAATGTGGGAGTGTGAACTCCTTGTGAAGTGCATGACTATTTGATGAAAAAACTGATGGGAGGCAACAGCCTTTTGAAATGTATCTACTATGCTCCCTAAAGCATCATCTTGGGCATTGCCTTCAGACGTAGGACCAGGGAGACCTGTATGGGAATGCATATGAGTAACAAACAGAATATGATCCCTTTTATATAGCAAAGTTTGCAAGGTTAAAAACTGGCTGAGTAGAGGAGATATCAGAACAATGGCCATTAGCAAAAAGGTGGGAGGATGATTTTCATTCCCCATTGAGTAAGAAGTTCTTGTTCCCAAATATTAAGTGGGGCTGGAAGTACATAGGGGCGAATTTGCCCTTCCTGTCCATCAGGGGATAGCACCTGAGGGACCATACACTTCTTTGTGGTTGAGAATTGCCTCCTATGCCAGTTATGGATATGTTGGCCTCTGTTAGTGGCCAATTTAGAGGCCAATATTGGCTAGAAATTATAGAGACATCTGCACTTATATCTAGTAGGCCATGAAAAGTTCTGTCTTTGATTTTGATTTCTAAAAGAAGTTTATTTAATTTACTGGAGGTGGTTCAAAAAACAGATTGATTATTAGTACCACCAAAGCCTCCTTCCCCTCTTTTAATATGTTGACTATTTGGTACCGTATAGGGAAGAAGAAATTTGGGCAGGAATGACATGATATTCAAAGGCTCTGATCATAATTTTGATTTCTTCCTGATAACCAGAATCAATTACTTTGGGCTGGACTAAAACCCCTTTAGTGGTAATTCCAAACCTTCCTAAAATCAATCCAACAGTGCCCTCAGGCAATGGTCCCCATACCCTTGTAGGACCTATGAGGATTTTATCCTGTTCTTTTAAGATGAGCTATTGGGTAGTGACTAAGTCCAACCCTGTACTTCCTCTTGTGCTGGAGCAGAGGTCAGAGACTCGGTATGTTCCTGGGCCCAGAGGAGATGATTGCTGCTGTGGGGATAACTCCTCTTGGGGTTCAAGGCACCAGATTTTGTGCCCCTCAGCCTATTTCACTAAGGTTGGAGCAGCTTGCCATTTTTCTGTTCTTGAGATCTACACTCATTTGTCCAGTGTTTACCCTTGCCACACTGTGGGCAGTCTTTACTGGGTGGATTTTTTAGACTATTCTGTTGTCTATTCTGGCACTACCTACAGGTGTGACCCAGCTTACCACAATTAAAACATTCAATTTCTCCTTTTATGATTGCAGCTAGCAATGTGGCTTGATGTTGTTCTGTGCCTACATTTTGGCAAGTCTTGATAAATTGACTAATACTAGCGGCGTTTAGTTTGAGATGATAAGTACAGCCTTACAATCATTATTTGAATTTTCATAAGGTAATTGTAATAAAAGGGTTTCAGCTGCCTCCTGATTCTCAATTTATTTTTGAATTGCTTCTTGTAGTCTATCAATAAAGTCTAAATAAGCTTCTGTGACTCCCTGCCGAATATTAATATAGGAGCCTTGCCACCGGGCTTTAGCTTCCTGGACCATCTTTAGGGCCCAGAGCATTGAATGAAAACTAGAGAGTCCATTTCTGCCTGCTCTTCAAAGGTTTCAAATTCATCAGTTCCAAGAAGCATGTTAAGCTTGGACTGGCATTTCATTGCAGTTATTTTCCACAGCTTGGCAGCAGTAGCTATCAGTATATTCTGAATGCCACATGGAAAACTGGGTGGGTATTAGGACTGTTCAAGCTAAAGCAAGCCAATCACAGGGTACCATCCTATATGTTCAGTGATGGCTGACGGAATCTTATAGTGTAGGGCGACTGAAGCCCATTGTCTTTAATGCTTTTTTTTAAAATTCTGTATATCTCAAAAGGCAAAGGCTCATGTGTTGGGTTCCCCCACCAGTTAGTGACAATGGAGAAGGCAGATAATGCTTTCCAATTTCACCCTTGGAGACATTGCTACATAGTGGAGGTAGTCTGCCTAGGGGCCCTGGGTGGATCTAAGGGAGAATGAGGAGGGGGTCAAGGTGGAGGTAGACTTCAGCCATACCCAGAGCAACTAGCTCAGAGGGGAGGGGTGACTCTTCCTGTGAGTCATCCCAGAGCAGGGCTAATGGAGCAGTGGGGAGGGGTGCTCCCTCCTTCGCTTGCTGCGGCTGAGAAGACCCTTGGTTTTTAACAGCACAATCCCCACCCCTTTCCCCGCCCTGTGCTTGGAAAAGCAGCACCCCCACTGCTGTTTCTGGGCTAGCCTTTTCCTCCAGTTGTGGCCACAGAGGATTTTTATTATTAAGTTTAGTTACTATACCTGTTGTTGCCCTACAGGTCCCTTCTTTTCCCTCTAAGTTTTCCTGATCATGAGGTTTGCTAGTATGAATAGGGATGAGAGCTGTTCTAACTAGGCTCCAAGTCAATAAATTCTGATGTCCTATTGATGTCCCATTCTCCTGGTATCACTTCAACTTCCGTTCTACTTTTTCCCCACACTTCCAAATCTAGAGAACTTTTATCTGGAAACCATGGGCATTGTTTTTATTGTCTTTATTAACTTAGTAAAATTCTGTTTTTTAACCTGACATCCCCCAGCCTGAAGGAGCTGCTGAAGCTGCTGAGAATACATCCCCTGCTCCTTAGAAAGTCCAGAACCCATGTTGGCATCTGGGAGGGATAGTTTTACTTTTGGTTTTGTACTTCCTTGCTCTTGCTCTTCCTAACTAGTTCTGTAAACCTCTTCTGACTAATTGCTGGGGCAGAAATAAATGTGGTGGGTCACAGTGTGCTGCTTGTGAGGAGGGCTCCCAAGGCTGTTACCTCTTGGTCACCCCTGCCTCTCCTATGTGCCTCGGTTTCTGCCAAATTTGTCTAAAACATCCAGGGGGTCTCAGAGTGCTGGATGACCAACCCTTATGTGCACATCCCTGTACAAGCTGAAACTTAATTACTGTGATTGCAGTTCTCTATGAGGCCCTTGCACATCTCAGGAAATGACTCTAGACAACCCTGGAGGCTCCCTATTCATGTGATGCCCAAAGATTTGGGCTGGAGGGAGGAAGTACCTCTTGTCTTCAGAGTTCAGCAGAGACCGGAGCACTCATTCAAGTTACTTTCTAACTGAGGATGATTTCCCTGAATATCTAGAGGTGGAGGTAGGAGAGAAGGTGAAACCAAATGCAAAACAGCTGCAAAGAAGGTGGCCTTGGAAGAAATCCCTTTTTCCTTATCTTACACACATCTGCAGCATAACCAAAAAGCTCCTAGTACCACTGTCCCTTTACCTGTGGGATGAAGGCACCGAATCCTGTCTTAAGTAGGTGTGTGCTCTGTGGCAATGACTCATAGCCTCTGTCCTTGTTCTGGGCACTAGATGAGGGGAACTTTGGCCAGCGAGGTTCCCCAGGCCACCACAGATGAGAATAAAGAATAGTTCCAGACACAATCTTGTTGTTCCCATGGGAAAAGGGGTGGCAATTCCCTCTAGCGTAGAATGCCCCAACTCCTTCTCCAACATGGCTTTTAGTAGGGTTGAGAAATGCAGGGGGATACAGCACATGTGCACAACTTATCAATCAATGTCCAACAAGGCTATAGTCATAAAAAACTAACACTATCTATAGATAACAATTGAAACACAGAAATCATTTCAGGTTGGGGTCTGAGAGACATGTTGATGCCAGGTGGCTGTAAAGGAGTATATCATGAAGTAGAGAGTTTCACTCCTTATGTCTTGAACTCAAACATCTGGGTTATACTGACAGGGCTCATCACTGAGAAGAGCCAGCTTCAAAGGAAAAAAAATGTACATTTCAGGTCTGATTCCCACAGGACCCTCAGTGTTAGAATCGAGTCATGCCTGCCACCTGCATTATGCTCTTGTTTTCCAGGGAGACTTACCAACCCCTTTCCGAGCTTATTCTTGCAAGGCTACAATCTCTGAAACCACACAGAGCGGTCCCCAACAATGTGTATATATAACATTTTTGGAACCAATGTAATTATTCTTGGATCTTATATTTTGGTAGTTTAACAAATGTACCATATCATACTTAGTATTAACCTTAGACTTAAATAGACTATTTTTCAAATTAAATACAATCTTGTGTACAGGACTTTTTATTTAGGTTATCCCGAAGAACAGGCGTATCAAGAATTCCATTTTATAGAATTAGAAAATTTCTATCTAGGAACAACAATATACCAAAGGTCATATTAGGAAATGCAGGAATGGTATACTTTGCTAATGTTAAAAATTCAGACACAAAATAAGCTTTTGTTTATTGCATTGCCATTTCTTTTAGACATAAAGTTCATAATATAATTGAAACAATGAAAGGTTTGAATCAGACCATGTAACAGATGCTTTTCCATAAACCTGTAATAAATTCCCTTGGTCTACCTATGATTTCATCTTCAGCTTCAGTGGACATTTCCCATTGAGCTCACCTTCAGCTCCCACTTAGCTAGCATCTTTGTTTTTTACTTTTTGCTTTGGATATTCCTACAGCTCATTCTCTGAAGTCATTGAGGGAAAGAAGTCTTTTTTTACATTATCTGGTTCAAGTCCTACTCTAGAGAGTAGGTTTCTTTGTAGTTGCCAAAAATCATGAACCAATGCTTGAGACACATTCACAGCAACACATGGTAAAAGGAACAGATTATCAGAGAAATTACAAACTAAAGTTCAATAAGAAGTATGCATTCCCAATTTTTCCATTTTTCAATAATTATTTTCATTGTACCACTTCTAAATTTCACAAATGGAGAAATCTGAAGCTCAGAAATCTTGACCAATTTATACCAGGTCACCAAGTAAGTTAATGGTGGACTCAAGTTTAGAAACTGGCTTTCTGATTCTAGATCAATATTTACTTCCTATACCACTGGTTCTGAAAGTATATACTTTGCACCAGAATCATCCACTCAATTTCATATAAGAAATGCAGATGGCTGAGGCCCAGTCGAACTTTTCCTCTGTTTTCCTGCCCTACATACACATGAATGTCATAAGCACTTGGGTTTTACAACCTCCTAGGAACAAACACTGGGGAGAAATTCTGTTCAGCCCAAATTAAGTCAGGTATCTGCTTTGGTATTAATTGGAAGCTGGGAAAAAAAGACATTTCTATATATTAGGACAAGTGCCAAGGTCTAGCAATTAGAGAATTGTGAAGCATTTATGAGGAAGTAGTTCAATTTGAAAAGAATGAAAATTTTATATAGCTGGAAAATAATAAAAAGGTGCCTTGGAATAAAATATGGCAAGCTTCGTATGTCATACTGATTAGTTTGAACTTTATGCAGTAGATAAAAGGAAATCATGAAAGATTTTTTTGCAGAAAACATCATGTCAGAGTTAAATTAAGATTCATTTTTTACCAGTAAGTAGAGTCAATTTGAGTGGGTTTGACCTAGAATAGTGTTTGTCAAATTTATGTGTATCTAAAAAATGTTTATGATGCTAGTTTAAGAAATGAGTATTCTAGTCACCTGGCCTCAGATAATATAATTTTGGTGTATATTCCAGGAAATGGTGTTAATAACCAGCACCCTAAATGTTTCTTGCATAAATACACTGAGGCAATGTGTTTCATAGATTCATGAATATACATGAATATTCAGATGTTTTCTACATGCAAATGTTCTTTATATACCTAGTATTTCAGAGCTCCTGATCTGATTTTTCCTTTACACCAATATTCTTAATTAATGCATTAGCAATGTAATTCAGAGTAGAAGAAATATGGTAGACAAAGGAACACAAGCTGTCTCTGCAGCAGGCAGCTGTGAATCAGATTCAGCCAATTATTGCTATCCAGGAAAGTAAGCCCAGTTTTGTTTGATTATCTGCCTTTTCAGGAGAAACCCAGTATGTGAATGAATTCTTATGGTTATTCTCCCAAGTTGTAAATAATTAATCTCTCTCTAAACTCTCTCTTCTCTCTTTCCCCTCCTCTGTGTGGTTATGTATGTGTGTGTACACACACAAACCAAAAATAAACTTTTTCATTGGATTTGGTTCAAAGGAAGCTAATGTAAGAGCTCTCACCTTTTTTGAATAGCCCAACTCAATTCAGAGTTTTTTCCATTTTTGTATTTTTTATTATCTTTGACTGTTCTTGGCCTTCATATTTACATTTACTCCTAGAGTGTTGTATATGTCAATATGTACTTTTAAGACATTGACTATCTCCTTAAGTCAGCCAAAAGTTCCTCAAAAACAAGGAACACTTCCCCTATTTCAACTCTGCTCTACTTGCAATAAGTACATTGTAAAGAGGATGGGGAGGTTAACTTATGTTAGGGCAATAGATGCCATTTGTGGTTACTGTGTCTTAGTGAGCATTATCATTACAGCCTAGTATTAAAATATATATTACCAATTAATTATGAGGAGAAAAATAGCCAATTTATTATATTTTACTTATGTTTCTCTATGTTATATATATTTATGTATACAGATCTTTCCTGCCAGCATTCTCTTCTCTTTATTTCTGTAGCACATTATACACTATGTTGTGCAAATGTTTCCTCACACTTACTTTTCAAGTGGTTTCCCAGTCCAGGTGTTCCCCCAAGTGTGCTTTCTTCCTCTTTTGCTTGCATTTCTGTACAAACAACAGATTACTTTTTGACTGCCCTTTAGATTAAAGGAGGAAAAAATCATCACTACAGATGTTTGTTTCTCTCTCCCCACCTCAAGATTCTTAGACAAGATTTATAAAGGAATATGCACCCTTCCTCTTCTATTTCTTCCCTGACTCTTTATTGTCATAATATAAATATTGGGTTTATTTATAACCCAATATTTCCTTATTTATAATATAAATATAAGTATAATATAAATATTTCAAATTATTTTGATGGAGTTATCTTTGGATTTTCTAAGAAAATTTGCCTTCTTAGAGTATTAGCATTAGATGAAAACTTGGTGTTCAGAAACTCTGAATGAAACTTACTTGTCTCAGTATCAAGCAAATATAATACAGTAATTTCATATTATCTAACATTAAACATGGATAATTAAGAATGTTGTTTTCATCTGAATTTAATTCTTCTGACTGTCATCAAAGGGGCTTTTAGGACTAAGAATAAACATACAGGTCAAATACCAAACTTCATATACTCAGTATGTATTGCAATAGAAATTTATAGTTTACAATGCATTTCACCTTTACTATTCCACTTAATACTCACACAAGCTAGCATAATTTGCATTATCCCCAGTTTTATAGTTAAAGGCTGAGAAATGGTTTACCCAAACTCACACAACCGCCAACCTGAGATGCCAACACTCTACCCCAAGTTCAATTCTTTATTTACATTGGACTACCCTGCCCCCCTGACTATAATGACTTTGAAAGCATCCTTAGTTGCATTTTTTTACATTCTTTCCAACTTTAATTAGTGAGAATGTTTTATGAAGACAAGCATTAATTAAGGGTAAAAAATAGTGTCTTAATGTGTTTGTTTTAAAACAAATTAAGGATGTTAAGCAAGTAATTAAGTGCATACATTTGTTAAAATGCTTCTGTATCCTGTGCCTTGAGTATGATATCTAAGATTTGTAGTTTGAGACAAGGGGATCAGAGGTATCATATACTTGGGATTTAAAGAGAAGGGTTTTAAAGAACTACTTACTATAAAGGACACATGGACGAATCCAAGGGGGAGGGTGGAAGCAAAGGAGGGAGGTGTGATTGGAGGGGGTGGGGAGAAAATACAGACAACTGTAATTGAACAACAATAAAATAATTTAAAAAACATAAAATAAAAATAAAAAGCCATATATTTTGAACACTATTTGTGATACAGAAGTACTGTGTTTTGAAAATACTATCTTTAAGACTCACTGTACATTGTATTTTTAAAATTGTACTCATTCTAAAAACATGTATCTTTTAATATAATTTAATCTAATCTTTTAATTCATTTTTAAAGATTTTTATTTTTATTTATTTACAGAGACAGAGGAAGGGAGGGAGAGAAACATCGATGTGCAAGAGAAACATCAATTGGTTACCTCTCACACATCCCCAAATTGGGACCTGGCCTGCAACCCAGGCATGTGACCTAACTGGAATAGAACCAGCGACCTTTCAGTTCACAAACCAGTGCTCAGTCCACTGAGCCACACCAGCCAGGGTAATCTTTTAATGCTTATAGAGTAAAAGTTTTCTCTTATTTCATCTTTATATATACCTTTTATTTCATGTGCTCTCTTCTTCAGGAATACCATTTATACATATGTTAGGTTTCTCTTTTTTAAATATTTTATTTATTTATTTAGAAAGAGGGGAAGGGAAGGAGAAAGAGAGGGAGAGAAAATCAATGTGTGGTTGCCCCTCACTTGTTCCCATCTGGGGACCTGGCCTACAACTCAGGCATGTGCCCTGACTGGAAATAGAGCCAGCAATCCTTTGGTTCGCAGGCCAGTGCTCAATCCACTGAGCTACACCAGCCAGGGCCATATGTTAGATTTCTTTAGTCTGCCTTTCCTATCCATCATCTCCTCTCTAATAATTTTGATATATTTTTTTCAATTGGTTTTGTTAATTTTTTAAGCCTACTACCAGGTGCCCTAATCACTCATGTGCATTCTGTTGCTCTTCATGTTGCCTTAAACTTTTTATCATTTTTTCCTTTCCATTCTACTGTCATCTCTGCTTACAATATATTTTTCCATTTTATAATCACTTTTGTGAATACTAGTATCTCTTCTTTAACCTTTCTTTTGTGGTCTTTAACTTTTTCTTTGAAAAGTGATCATGTGAACTGCAATTGCTTTAAAAATTTTGTTTGGAGTCTTCCTATGTTCATGTTGATTATTCTTTTACATTAGTGTTTCCTTCTTAGTTTTGCTTTTATTATTGTTCAATCATAGTTGTCCTATTTTTTCCACCAACGCTTTCCCCTGCCCCACCCACTCCACTTCTCCCACAATCAATTCTCACCCTTTTTCCATGTCCATGGGTCCTTTATACATGTTTGTTAACTGGAACCTTCCTCTTCCTTCCCCCTTTACAACACTACCCCATCCCTTCTGGTTACTGTCAGTGTGTTCTTTATCTCCTTGCCTCAAGTTCTGTTTTGTTCATTTGTATGTTTTGTTGATTAGGTTCTATTTATATGGGAGATCATATGGTGTTTGTCTTTCACCAACAGGCTCATTTAACTTAAGAATATTCTCCAGTTCCATCCATGCTGTTGCAAAAGTTAGGAGTTCCTTCTTTCTTTCTACTGTGTACTATTCAGTTGTGTAAATGTACCACTATTGCACTCATTTACTGATGGGCACTTAGGCTGTTTCCAGCACTTGGTTATTGTAAACGATGATGCTATGACCATTAGCATGCACAGGTTCTTTTGAATTGGTGATTCAGGATTCTTAGGGTATAATCCCAGCAGTGGAATTACTGGATCAAAAGGCAGTTCCATCTTTAGTATTTTGAATAAATTCTACACTGTTTTCCACAGTGGCTGCACCAGTCTGCATTTCCATCAACAGTGTACTAAGGTTCCCTTTTCTCCACAACCTTGCCAGCACTTGTTTGTTGATTTGTTTATGATGGCCATACTGACCAGTGTGAAGTGCTATCTCACTGCTGTTTTAATTTGCATCTCTCTGATGGCTAGTGATGGTGACCATACTTTCATATGTCTTCAGGTGTCTCTGGGCCCTCTGTATGGCCTCCTTGGAGAAGTGTCTGTTCAAGTCCTTTGCCCATTTTTTAATTGGGTTGTTTGTCTTCTTAGAGTGGAGTTGTGTAAGTTCTTTATATATTTTGGAGATTAAACCCTTGTCTGACGTATCATTGGCAAATATGTTTTCCCATACAGTTGGTTCTCTTTTTATTTTAATACTGTTTTCTTTAGCCATGCAGATGTTTTTTATTTTGATGAAATCCCATTTGTTTATTCTTTGCTTTATATCCATAGCCCTAGGGGACATATCAGTAGAAATATTGCTGGGGGGAAATCTGAAATTTTCCTACCTATATCTTTCTCTAAACTTTTTGGATGTCATTACTTATATTTAAGTCTTTTATCCATCTTGAGTTTATTTTGGCATATGGTGTAAATTGGTGGTCTAGTTTCATTTTTTGGTATATATCTGTCCAGATCTCCTAATACCATACATTGAAGAGTCTATTTTTATTCCATTTTATTCTTCAATCCCTTTTGTCAAATATTAATTGACTAGAGAGACATGGGTTTATTTCTGAGCTCTCTATCCTGTTCTGTTGATCTATAAATATGAACTTAAGCCAGGAGCAGACTGTTTTGATTTCAGTGACCTTGAAATATACCTTGATATCAGGTACTGTGATCCTTCCTAC
>CM052552.1:6062510-6074870 GCA_028533065.1 Trachops cirrhosus | reverse complement strand
TTCAGTGCTGCTATATCTTTGTTGATATTTTGTTTGGAACATCAATCCAGTTCACAGAGGGGTGTTAAAATGCCCTACTAAAATTTTGTTGCTGTCAATATCTTTCTCAAAGCCCTCCAAGATTTTCCCTAAGTGTTGGGTGGTCCTATGTTTGGTGCATATATATTTATAATGTTTATGTCTTCTTCATGGTTTTTTCCCTTGAGTATTATGAAGTGACCTTCTGGGTCTCTTCTTATGGTCCTTGTTTGGAGGTCTATTTTGTCTGATATTAATATTGCTATAGCTTTTTTTCCTGTCTGTTTCTAGGAAAATTTGTTTCCAGTCTTCACTTTCAGTCTGTGTACATCATTTGTCCTGAGGTGGGTCTCTTGTGGCTGCATATGTGTGGGTCATGCTTTCTTATCCATTTAGCTATTCTGTGTTTTGATTGGAGCATTTAATCCATTTACATTTAAGGTTATTATTGATAGGTACTCATTCATTCCCATTTTTGTACCTGTGTCCCCAACTCTTTTCCTTCCTTTCCTTAAAGCAGTCCCTTTAGCATGTCTTCCAGAGCTGGTTTGGAGGAGCTATACTCTTTGAGGCTTCTTTTATCTGGGAAGCTCCTTATTTGGACTTCCAATTTAATTGAGAACCATGTTGGATAAAGTAGCCTTAGTTGCAGGCCTCTGGTTTTCATTACTTGGAATATTCTTTGCCACTCCCTTCTATCTTGATGTGTTTCCATTGAGAAGTCAGCTGCTAGTCTTATCCTGGTTCCCTTGTATGTTACTTCCTGCTGTTCCCTTGCTCCTTTAAGATTCTCTTTGTCTTGGAATTTTGCCATTTTAATTATGATATTCCTTGAAGTGGGCCTCTTTGGGTTCCTCTTGTTTGGGACTCTGTGTTTCCTGGATTTGTGTGACTTCTTCTCTCATCAAATTAGGGAACTTTTCTATCATCACTTTTTCAAACAGGGTTTCTATCCCTTGCTCTTCTCCTTCTCCTTCTGGTATCCCTATTATACGAATATTATTGCATTTCATGTTGTCCTGCATTTTCCTTAACCTCTCTTCATTCTTTCTGAGCTTCTTTTCTTGCCTCACTGATTCCGGGTGTTTTGGGGTTTTTTTCTACCTTGTCCTCCAGCTTGCTGACCTAAGCCTCTGCTTCATCGATCCTGCTTTTGATTCCTTCTACTGTGTTCTTCAGTTCAGAAAATGTATTCTTCATTTCCTCTTGGCTCTTGTTAATGGTTTCTATTTCCTTTTTCATGTTGATGCACTTTGTAGTGAGTTTATAGTAATTTCCCTGTAGTTTTTGGTAGTTCTCGTGAGCTCATTGAGCTTCCTGATAATCATTGCTTTGAACTCCATATCTGATAGTTGACTTGCCTCTATTTCATTTAGTATTCTTTCTGATGCTTCTTCCTTTTCTTTCATTTGGGGACGGTTTCTTTGTCTTCCATTGTTCTTTTTGTTAGCCTCTGCTTCTTAAATTGATCTTTCTGACTCCCTGGGTTTACGGTGTGAACTCCTATGGTAGAAGATCTGTAAGATTCAATGATGCAGTCTTCTTGATCTCTGGAGTTTTCTGGTCTTTTGCTGTCATTTATGTTTGATCACTGTATGTCTTCAGATTTTAATTGTTGTTTCTTTCTTTGGTGGGTTATTCCCTCCAGCTGGTTAACTGAAAGTCACTCCATCCCCCATGCCTTGTATTCTGTTATGTAGGCTTGGACAGGTTGTGCTGAAGCTGATTCTTCTGCATATATGAGGTTTTGAAGTGTCTCTCTCATTATTGTTCAGTTTTTTTTCTGAGTAATTTCTCCACCATTTTGTTGTATTTCCAGATCAGTTCTGGACTGAGGTTAGTGTGTCTTCCACTGCCTCCTTCATGTTCTTCTGTTGTTATGTGTTGGTGGTTCCTTTGTTGGTGGGTTTCCTCTTCCAGCAGGTATACTGATATTCACAGCTCCCACCTACTTTTTTTTGTGTGATCACTTAGAGGGGGGAGGCAAAATGGTTTCAGACAGCAGGGGTGTATTTTTTGATATTTAAAGTACCAACTCATAGAGAAGAGATAGGAGGTCCTTTGGATATATATAGTGTTAACTATGATATTTCACCCAACTAACTACTTTTTAGAAAGAGTGGAAAAAAGATAAGACTCTTGTTAGGGGTGGGGAAGAATTGTGAGTTGGATGTAGAAAGCAGTGAGCTTGTAGGGGATCAAAGCATGTGGTAAAGTGAGAGTAAAGGATAGAAAATAGTTGTAGTGTGTGAGAGAATAGATTTAACTCCCACAGTAATAATGTTCAGGAAACAGTGAAGGGAGCTAAGATTTGGGAGGGATGCTGTGTACTATTTGCCATTAAATGTAACTGAAATTATTTACAATAGTAATGGAGCAACAATCATAACAGTCAAATAATGCAATTTAACAAATGAAATGAAGAACACCAAATGGAAAGAGAAGAAATGCAAAAATATTAATAAAATAAAAGATGTACGAATAGTGAAAAAATAATAATACAAATATACAATAAAATGCAACTTCTCTGGAGTAACAAAGTGAAATTTGTCTCACTGTTTCAGCTGTTGGGGTGATCCCTCTTTGGGTTCATCTCTTGTCTTTTCCCAGCTCCAAGTTTATTCTCTCACTTTTGGGAATTTTAAAAAAGAAGGAATGTAGAAGGAATAAAAAAGAAAGAAGGAAAGAAAGGAAGAACTAATTTTTAAAAAAACCTTCTGCTGGCTTTAAAGTGGCCAAAAGAGTTCTGTTGGTCTTTTCTGGCTGCAGCAGGCTGAGGAGAGATTGGTTTTGCTTTTCTCCCTTCCTGAACCATCTTCACAGTTGTCCAGTCTCTGGCCCAGTTCCTCAGTTCACTGCTGGGACCCCAGTGCCCTTCTGTGCCCAGACTATGCCTTCAGTTCACCAGTTTCATTGTCCTTGAGGTGTACCAATTAGGGGCAGCTCACACACCACCTTCTTGCTCTTTGCTGTCCTAGATACTAGGGACTCTCGGTGCCCCTTCAGGGTAGTTTAGTCACCCAATGAGTTAAGTCTTTGTGGGGATTGCTGAGCCCCTAAGCCCTGTAGCTCTTCTCTGTGGGGTGCTTCTGCCTTCCTCATAGATAGCCAGTCAGCCCTATAGGGCCCTGGGTGCTGGGGCCCGGGTGGGAGGTGCCTATGGGCACCTGTGTCAGGTGTGCTCCCTCCTGGGGCTGCAGGCCGGACCTGAGCACTCAGCCTCATTGCTGGGGCAGGATGGGCAGCTTCCAGGGCTGCATGGTTACATGCAAACCCTCCCTAGTGCTTTGGGAGTGAACGCTGACAAGCAGCCACAAGGCTGCAGGATCAGGTTCGGGACATCTTCATGGCTACAGGAATGAGCTCATGGTCAGGTGGGGTAGATGCACAGGAGGCGGGGAAGACTGCTGTAGAGAATTCCCCTAAAAGCTGCTGAGTGCCTCTTTTTTCTTTTTGAAAAATGTCTCTTATTCAATCCTGTCACTCCAAACAACCACTTGGCCTCTGACACAGCCCCACTCTCCAACCAGACCCGGGACTGACTGGGTCAGGGTTTGTTTGGTGTGAACTCCTATGGTAAAAGTGGTCCAACTTTTGGTGTGAACTTCTATGGCCCAACTTTCCCAGCCAACATCCACAGCCTCAGTGGGTGCACATCTGAGTGTTTGCCACTTCATCCTTATTCCCCATCCTTGTGACTTCAAGCATCCAGGTCCCTCCTGGTACTGCTCAAAACTTGTTTGGCAGGGGAGGGAGCTGTTGACCTGGCTGTCTCTCAAGAGTCCTGCAGCAGAATTGGCAAGTGCTGGACCTGGGGCTGCAGCCACCCTGGTCCACATGCTGGTCCCAGGGACCTTATTGTCCTAAAGCAATCTCTTTACTGTCTGATTTTTCAATGTCCTCTACAATTTTGACCTCCAATCTTCATATATGCTGGGATATGATTGGCTATTCACTCTGTTCCCCAGGAGATTGGCTAGGTATTTCACCCATGTGCAGGGGGAGGTGGACTCTACTCCCACCTATCTTGCCACCATCTTCCCTCTAGCCTGGTCCTGGGCTTCTGCATGTTGGGAGTTTTTGGATTACTGGTTCAATTTTGTCAGCTTTTATAGGTCTGTTTAGGCTTTCCACTTCTTCATTCAGTTTTGGAAGACTATATTTTTCTAGAAATTTGCCCATTTCACCTAGTGTTTCAAATTTCTTGGCATATAGTTGTTCATAGTAATTTCTTATAATTCTTTTTATTTCTGGATGTGTCAGTTGTAATCTCTCCTCTCTCATTTCTGATTATGTTTATTTGGGTCTTCTCTTTTTTCTTGATGAGTCTGCTTTAAAGCTTGTGGATTTTGTTTATCTTTTCAAAGAATCATCTCTGGATTTACTGATCCTTAGAATTGTGCTTTTAGTCTCTATGTCATGTAATTCTGTTCTGATCTTGGTTATTTCCTTCCTTCTACTTGCTCTGGGCTGTCTTTTTTGTTGTTCCTGGAGTTATTGTAGGTGTAGTGCATGGTTGTTTATATGAAATTTTCCATCTTTTTTAATTATGCCTGTATAGCTATAAACTTCCCTCTCAGGAATGCTTTTGCTGTGTCCCATATGTTTTTTATTGTTGTGAATTCATTTTCATTTATTTCTAGAAACTTTTTGATTTCTCCCTTGATCTCATTTTTGACCCATTTATTGTTTAATAGCATGCCATTCAATCTCCATGAGTTTGAGTGTTTCTGAGTTTTTTCCTTGAGGTTGGTTTCTAGTTTCAGTCCCTTATGGTCAGAGAAAATACTTGGTATGATTTCAATTGTGTTGAATTTGTTCAGTCTTGTTTTGTGTCCTATCTTTGTCCTATCATGTGGTCTATCTTTGAAAAATGTTCTATGTGCATTTGAAAATGATGTGTATTTTGCTTCTTTGGGATGAATGGTTCTATATAAATCAGTTAAGTCCATTTGATCTAGGGCATTGTTTAATGCTGCAATATCCTTGTTGATATTTGGTTTGGAAGATCTATCCATTTTTGACAGTGGGTGTTAAAATTCCCTAATGTAAATGTATTGCTGTCTCTATCTTTCTTGAAGGACTCCAAAATTTTCTTATGTATTTGGGTGCTACTATGTTGTGTGCATGTATATTTATTTTGTATATCTCTTTTTGATGGGTTTTTCCATTAAATATTATGAAGTGACCTTCTTGGTCCCTTTTATGGCCTTTGTTTTGAAGTCTATTTTGTCTCATATAAATATTGCTACCCCAGCTTTTTTTTCTGCCTGCTTCCATGGAATATATTTTCCAACCCTTCACATTCAGTCTGTGTAGGTCTTTTCTTCTGAGGTGGGGCTTTTGTAGGCAACATATGTGTGGGTCATGTTTTCTTATCCATTCAACTGCCTTATGTATTTTAATTGGAGCATTTAATCCATTTATATTTAAGGCTATTATTGATAGGTACTTATTCATTGCCAGTTACTCCCTTTGTATCTTTGTTCCTTCCTCTCTCACTGTTTTTCTTACTCTTCTTAAAGCAGTCCCTTTGGTATATCTTGCAGTGCTGGTTTGGTGGAGGTGTATACGTTCAGCCTTCTTTTGTCTGGGAAGCTCCTTATTTGGCCTTCCATTTTAATTGAGAACCTTGGTGGATAGAGTAGTCTTGGTTGCAGGCCTTTTGTTTTCATTACTTGGAATATTTCTTGTCTTTCCTTTCTGGCTTATAATGTTTCTGTTGAGACATCTGCATTTCCATTGAGAAGTCAGCTGCTAATATCATTGGGGCTCCCTTGTATATTACTTCATGTTCCTCCCTTGTTGCCTTTAAAATTCTTTTTGTTTTCCATTTTAGTTATGATGTATCTTGCAGTGGTCCTGTTTGTGTCCCTCTTGATTGGGACCCTCTTAGCTTCCTTGACTTGTGTGGCTTCTTCTCTCATCAAATTAGGGAAGTTTCCCATCATTACTTTTTCAAATAGATTTTCTATCCGTTGCTCATCTTCTCCTTCTGGTATCCCTATTATACAGATATTATTACATTTTATGTTTTCCTGCATTTCCTTTTATTCCTTTTCTTTCTTTTTCAGTATATTTTCCTTTTCTTGCTCTTTTATGGATTTTTTTTTGCACTTTGTCCTCCAGCTCACTGATTTGATCCTCTGCTTCATTGTACCTGTGTTCCATTACTTCTACTGTGTTCTTTTATTCATGAACTGTATTCTTCATTTTTTTCTGGCCCTTGTAAGTTCCTCATAGTTTCCCTGCTGTTTTTGGTAATTTTCAGTGAGCCCATTGAAATTCTTGATAACCATTGCTTTGAACTCAATATCTGATAGTTGACTTGCCTCTATTTCATTTAGCATTTTTTCTGAGACTTCATACTTTCCTTTACATTGGAGGTTGTTTCTTTGTCTTCCCATTGTTTGTGGGACTCTTCTTGTTTGCTTTGTTTTTAAAATGATCTGTTTTGACTATCTGACTTTGTGGTGTGAACTTTTATGGTGGGAATCCTGTGAGATACAGTGGTGCAGTCTTCTTGAGCACCTTAACCTGATATTCTTGGGATGCCCTTTATGCCTTTTATGCTGGTTTCCTGGATATAAGTGGGTTTTAATTGTTGTTGGGTCATTCTTTCATGGGTCCTTCCTGAGGCTGTTTGACTGAGGGTCACTTTGCCCATCACATCTTGTGTGCTTTTGTGAAGGCACTGCCTGAACAAAACCACAGAGCCCAAGAAACAAACTTGCATCTGCAAGTATAACTCCTCCCATAATCCCACTATCAGTAGGAAATGAACCAGTATTAATAAGGGTGTAACAAGATTAAGATTATTATAAGAAAAGGGTGTGGATATGAAAGGGCAGAGCTCTAATAAGAGTTGGGTGTTGGAACAATGAAAGAGAGAAGCTAATATTTACTTCATGAATAAAGAAAGGGAATAAAAAGTGTAGAATAGAGTATGAGAGTGGAAGCATTAATATTAGGTTTAAACAGAAATTAAAATAGTATAAAATAAAATGAAGTGAAAGAGATAAAGTAAAAGGAAGGAAAATGTTAAACAATTAATAAAAATATAGTAGCCAAATTGGAGGGAAAGATCCACCATAGTACTGTCAACAACAAATGAACTAAAATTAATATAGGTGGTATGGGAATAAGAGGGAAAAAAGAAACAAAGAAAAGTCTAAGAGATATTTAGAGGATTGGGAAGTCATTTTGTAATGATAGAGGCAGAGGGAATACTGAGAGTGAAGGACAAAACCTAGACTAAGTGAGGGAAAAATTAAAATTTGTGATGTAAAGGAATAGAAATAAAAGGAATATAAAGAAAAATAAAAAAGGGGCAGGATGAAAGAGATATAGAAGAAAGACAAAAAGGAAAAAGAAAAAACAGGCTGAAAAGGCATACTTAAAATTTGTGTCAAAAAAGGAAAAGGAGTAGGAGAGGGGTCCAATAAAATTTGTTATTTGAAATAGAGAATTAGTGAAGCTGTAAAGATAACCTTGAAAAGCAATTCAACAACAACTCTCTTACCCACAACCAACCAGCAAAGTTTATTACAGGTGTAAAGGGAACTTGGGAATTTTGATAGCTGGACAAAAGGATATGAAATGACCCTTGACAAGATAATCCATTTTGAGTGTCTGGACAGGGGAGAAATAGTAAGAGTATAGAATGGAAACAAGTTGTAGCTAGAGAGAAAACCAAATTTGAAATGTGAATATTGCAGCGAAAGAGGAAGGTAAGATGGACTAAGAGAAAGGAGGGACAAAATATGTGAATTGAAATACACTATAGCATAAAATCTAGTGACTTATTATATACAAATTTGCTGGACAAGAAATGAATGTTATAAAGCTATGCAGGAAAGAAAATATTGCAAATCATGAAGATGATCACAGTGGCTTTTGTATCGGTAGTCTCTTGTATTTACCACTGTTTTTTTTTTTTTTTCCTTTCTTTCTGGATCTTCCTCTGGTGATGTCAAATGTTGACCCCCTCTGACCTTAGGCAACCTGTTTGATACTTCCAGTGATCTGTGGTCACTGGTTGTCTCTTTCAATTGTTAATATGGTCCCTCTGCACTCAGCAGTCAGGTTTAAACACAGTAGAGCATTGCGGAATCCCTCCTGCGGTGGGTGCTATTGCTTCCCCTCAGGTAGCTGCTGCTTTGAGGGGAGTGGTCTGCCTAAGCAGGATGATTGCTGCATGTGGGAGTTGGCTCAGCATTGGATCCCAGGGGCTACTTTCTCAATTGTCTCCCCAAAGCCTCCATCCCCAGTCTCTCTTCAAGTCTCTCTAGTCCACTCTGCCCCTCCTTTGCCACTGATCTACTATTTCTGGTTGTCTCTTTTGGTTATCTGGTCACTAGGACTTAGCAGTCAGGCTTAAGCATCAAAGGGCTAGGGCGGAGCCCTTCTTGGGGTCTGGGGCTATTGTTTTCCCTCAGGCTACTGCCATTCTGAAGGGAGTGGTCCACCTGAGCACAAAGGCTGCTGCATCTGGGGGATGACTCAGCACCAGAATCCCTATGGGCTACTCTCTCAGTTCTCTCCCCAAGGGTTCGGTCCCATCTTTCCTCAGGTGTCTCCAATCCTCTTACTCCTGCCTTTGACTGAGCCCCAGGTGAGTGACTGCAAATGGAAATTTGTGTGTTAGCCCCTTAAATGGCTCTTGTGTCTCCAACTGTCTGTCTCTGGTAGAGAGCAACCCTGCTGCTTTTTGCACTGGTTGTTATATGTGTACTTTTTTGGCTCCGGTGTTCTAGGCTGGGAATCCTAGCTTAGGGTTTAGAACCCAATCTTCTTGGGTGATCCAACCTACTGCTTAATTATCCCACCAGTGCTGCCACCTGTGGATGTACAGCCAGCCCTCAAGAGTCTCCACCACACTCCTTACTAGAGCAGTTGTGTCAAAGCTGGTTCTGTATGTCCAAAGTTGGCTCTCTGGCTATTGTTCAGTTGTTTATTCTGAGTGGTTTTTCCATAAATGAGTTGTAATTCCAGATTGGTCCTGGGAGGAAGTTAGTGTGACTCTTGTTCACTCCTCTACCATCTTCCTTCTGGATCTCCTATTTTTTAATTATTATTTCCTTTATTTCCTTTGTCCTAGGAGATACATCAGCAAACATATTGTATGTGAGATATCTGAAATTTTACTGCCTATGTTTTCCTCTACAATTTTTATGATATCATGTCCTATCCATTTTATCCATTTTCAGTTTATTCTGGTGTATGGTGTAAGATGGTATGTAGTTTCATTTTTTGTATGTACCAGTCCACATCTCCCAAGACCATTTACAGAACAAACTATCTTTATTTCATTGTATGCATTTGCCACCTTCATCAAATATTAATTAATTTTAAAGATATTGTAAGAGGGTGCAGCCAGGAAGCCCCCAAAAGAAGAATTTGTAATGGGGTCCAGAACTCAGGGTGTCCAGGAAATATTAAAAATATGGGGTGTCCTCACCCCCACAAGTCTGAGCTGAGGGATGTGATACATGGAGTGGGGCCATTGAGTTGTTTTGCATAGCAACAGTTTTGCAGATAACCTCTAGAATGGCCATTTAACATATCTATAACTTTTAATGGTTTCATAGATATGTTAAATAGCCATGGCCATGCTTTGAGCCAGGGAGAAGGGAGTGACTTCCACCTAAGAAATAACTGGGAGGCAACTTCCCCTGGTTACAGAGCCTGCGTGAGAGCTTGGGGATGATTGGCTCCATGATATAGGGCCATGCCTGCCCAGACTTACCATGGCAGCCCAGAAAAGCTGGGAAACACGGGAGTGCTGGCAAGTGTAGCCGACTGTGGGAGGAGTTGGAAATGGGGCTGCAGAGGAACATTAGCACTGGGATTTAAACCCAGGCATGGCAGCCACGACAGGAACCACCATTCAGCTTTAGCAGAGAAGTGCCACACGGCTTTAGCAGAGAATCACCATGCAGCTTTGGCAAAGAATCACCACTCAGCTTTGGCAGAGAACCTCCACGCAGATTTGGCAGGGGAGAATCATGCGGTTTTTGGTCTCCCTTTGCCGCACAGCTTAGGAAGCTGGCAAGCAAGATGGAGCAGCAATGCAGAATTCTTTCTCTTAGCAGTTTGGAAGAATGCAGGAGAGACACTGCAGGGAGGAAAGGGGTGAAAGGACTCTTGCTGGTGGGCCGTGAGAAGGTGCCATGTGGTTTTGGAATAAGAATTGGAGATCCCAGTGACACCACTGATGGTGCCGGGAACTGAGAGAGGCCTACCAGCCAAGCACGGATTATTGGGAAGAACCGGGGGCTGCCCGAGCCACAGATTTCTATTTCTTTTCCTGAGATATGGCACCCCAGACTGGGCAAAGGGGGGAGGAAGGACTGTGTGTGTTTGTGGGTGTTTTAAGGGACTTTGGGATTTTGATGAAGACATTAAGTCATTACTCTTAAGTCTGTATAACTTGAATAAAAAACTCCTTTCCTTTTCACTTTAATAAATATAAGTTTAATAACTTTAATAATTCTTTTCCTTTTCACCAATCTCTAACACAGAAAGCTATAATTCTCTGGAGAAGGGAAAGCGAACCTAGCACAGGGGGACCCCAGGAGAAGGGGGGTCAATTCGGTAACATTGTGGGACCCCTTCCCTGGTGGTCAATTAAGGAAAATCATGGGAGACCACATGTGCAGTAGCTTTAAAGTAATACAACTACTTGTACATGCACAGTAAAAGCCTCCCAAAACTAGCCAGGAAGTATCTGCCCTGTAAGAATAGAGTCCCTCCAGCCCATGAGTTCAATCTCTACTTGGAGTTGGCCTGCTCCCATGTTCTCTGCTATAAACTCTGGGTGTTTGGTTCAATTATTTGTCCTGATCACCAAGAACCTGGTTACCTGTGCCCACCTGTGATAATATGAGTTTATTTCTGAGCTCTCTAATCTGTTCTTTTGATCAATCTGTTTGTTCTTATGCCAATATTAGACTTTTGATTAGAGTTGTTTTATAGTATAGTTTGATAGTATGTATTGTGATCCTTCCAACTTTGTTCTTCTTTCTCAAGATTACTGAGGTTATTGGGGGGTCTTTTTTGTTTCTTTGTTTCCATACAAATTTTGTAATATGTGTTCTCGTTTTGTGAAATGTGCCATTGTCATCTTGTTAGTAATGGTGTTTGAATCTATAAATTGCTTTGGGTAGTATGGGCATTTTTAAGATGTTAATCGTTCCAATCTATGAAAATGGCATGTTTCCATTTATTTGTATTTTCCTCAATGTCTTTCTTCAGTGTCCTAAAGTTTTGGAAGTACAGGTCTTTTACCTCTTTGGTTTAATTTATTCTTAGGTAATTTATTTATTTCTCTTTTTTAAAAAAGTATTTCGTTTATTTATTTTTAGAGGGGAAAGAAAGGAGAAAGAGAAGGAGAGAAACATCAATATGTGGTTACCCCTTGTGCGCCTTCTACTGGGGACCTGGCCCATAAGCCAGGCATGTGCCCTGACTGGGAATCAAACCAGTGACCCTCTGTTTCACAGGCTGGTGCTCAATTCACTGAGCTACACCAGCCAGAATCATTTTCTTTGTTGAAATAAGAAATTGAATTACTTTCTTAGTTTCTCTTTCTGATAGTTCATTATTTGTATGTAAAAATGCTATTGATTTCTGAATATTTACTTTCTATCTTCCAACTTGGCCAAATTCATTTATTAGGTCTAATAGTTTTTTGGTGGAGACTATAAGGTTTTTCTTTCTATGTATAATATCATGTCATCTGCAAATAATAACATTTTTACTTCTTCCTTTCTGATTTGGATGGATGCCTTTTGTTTCTCCTTTTTGTCTAATAGCTGTGGCTAGGCCTTCCAGCACTATGTTGAATAAGAGTGGTGGTAGTGAAAATGCTTGTATTCTTCCTGATCTTAAAGGAATTGTTTTTAGTTTTTTGACCATAGAGTATGATGTTGACAGTATTTTTTTTCATATATGGCCTTTATTATACTCCAACCATTCCCACTTTGTTGAGTTTTTTTTTTTATCATAAATGGGTCTTGGATTTTATTAAATTTTTTTTCTGCAGCTATTGATATGATCATATAACTTTTGTCTTTCATTTTGTTTATGTGATGTATCACATATTTATTGATTAGCAGATGTGCCATCCTTGTTGTATGATCTTTTTAATGGTATTGCTGGATCCAGTTTGGTAATATTTCATTAAGGATTTTAGTATTTATGTTCATCAGAAATATTGGCCCATATTTTTTTGGTTGTTTCTTAACCTGGTTTTGGAGTTAGGATTATACTGGTTTCATAAAAAGAGTTTGAGGGTCTTCCCTCACCTTGAATTTTTAGGGATAGTTTGAGAAATATAGG